>JAPDSC010076997.1:31319-70435 GCA_026290005.1 Latrodectus geometricus | reverse complement strand
CAGTAAGACCCACTGCTCACCTTAAACAGCTTCTACTGAGCTTTAATAACTCATTTTGCTTTTTATTAAGACATGTACTATTGAATAGCCTTGCTGATCTCTGATCACTGGTATCATACCAGTTCAAAAACTATTATTTCTTAATGAGATGTTTCTGATAAGATAAGATTTTGAAACATCTTGCACTGGTTCAAAACCAAAAAAATTGGTTGTTGATCCAGCCCTTGCCAATTCATTGCCAGGAACAACAGAGTGCCCATGTTTAACAATCATGAAATTAGTTAGCATACTTATAAACGGATGACTAATTACATCAGCATTAAGGTTTCTCCAAGACAAAAATCTAGGGTAATCCTCCCACTAACCTGTATTATTAAGTTTTTTCATGCAAATTATAGATTCTGCTTCAATCCGCAAGTAAAGTGAATGCATACCAAGAAAAAGTTCAAGTGTATTAGGAGAATTGTTTTAATACACTCAGAGATAGTTGCTACACATAACAACCTTTGAAGTTTAGTTAACTCTGCCTTAGCAGTTTCATTTCTAATTTCATGCCACCAGACCACTGAAGCGTAAGAAATGATAGGACAAATGATCATAGTGTAAATCCAATGAATAACTTTTACATTTAAACCCCGAATTCTTCGAAATGCATTTGTGCATGATCTAAAAACTTTTTTTGCTCTTTTAATACAAATGTTAAAATGCTTTTTAACTTTGGCTCATGTCAAAAAATACTAAGAATTTCACTTCTTTGTAGCAAGTTAATTCTTGATCCAAAAAAGGTAATCTTTTTCAAGTTAAGATTATTTTTCTTTGTGAAGGCAATCATAGTAGTTTTTTGAAGGTTCTTAGAAAAACCTTTATTATTACATCAATCCTCAACTTGTTTAAGGGCATTGGATATGATACTAGAGATCTTTTTTGCCAAACTTACTTCTGACAATCATAATAAAATCATCTGCATACCCAATGATTTATGCCAAGCTTGTTTAAAACCTCTAGAAGGGAACCTATAGTGTAACACCACAAGATGGGTGAAAGAACCTTTCCCAGTGAACAACCAGCTTTAACTTGGATCATCATTCTTTTCTCCTAAAAAGGAGGAACTGACAAATCTATTATTGAGCAGGTTTTTTATTCAAAAATAGACAGTGTCATTTATTCCTTTCCCAACAAGAGTTTCTATAGGTACCTGATCAAAAGCATCTTCAGTTTCTAAGAAAACAGCTAAAGCAAATTCCTTAGCCTTAAAGTTCTTTTCTAAAGTGAGGGACAGATTGTAGATTGCACTATCAAGGAATATACCTGCTTGGTATGTATATTGAAAGTCAAAAGTGGTTTATGAACTAAGCTAATTTCTTTGATATATCTCTTTATATTTCTTCTTGATATATCTCTTTATCAGCTTTTATTGTCTTTAAAAGAAAAGTTGTTAAGCTGATAGGTCTGAAATATTTTGCTGCATAGTAATTATCTATTTCTATTTTAAAAATAAAAATTACTTTTGTATGCCTCCAAGCAATAGGTATATAGCCAAATGCAATACATGCTCTGTAAATCCTACAAAGAATTGGGGTAATGCACTGTACAGTCAATAAGTAGAGCCAGTATAATACCATCCATTCTTGATGATTTATAAGATTTAAAGGACAGTATAGTCCATTTTGTTCTATCAAAATTTATGATTTTTTGGCAACATCCCATTTACTTCTGCCACAATTTGATGTAAAGAATATAAAGGTAGGAATTTCAATGATTTCTTTAAAATGTGAAAAGTGAACACTTCTACCGAGGCCTCCCTTCCAGACTCTGAAAACTTACCATTCAGCATTTTAAGGGAGTTTAGACAGTAGTTTCTGTTTTTAGACGTTATTATATTATTTTAACTAGCCTTTTAATAGCAGACACAGCCTTAATGTCAGTACAGTAATTTTACCAGGAATTATTTTTAAACTTCCAATTATTCTAATTATTATATAAACTGGCACTGACCATCTAATAAAGCTATCAAGCTTTATTAGATAGTCAGTGCCAATTTGTATTTCTACCACTCCATTCTTCTTAGCTCTATCAAAAAGCTTTCTAACATCTCTTCGTAATTGGCTTAACTCTTTAGATTACCAAGAAACTAATCTTGATCAGCAAGCAGTAACCCTGCAATTTTGATAGTATGTTTGGAAAATGGTATATTGCAATTGATCAACGGTCAACTCTGATTCTGAAGATAGTTTACCGAAGTCACCTTCTTTGATCAGGACTTCCATATCTTTATTGTAGGAATTCCAGTTTATGCTTTTTGGGTTCCTACCTAACACCTCCAACCTGTTTGTCCCTTTAATGTTTAGTGATCAAATATGCTTACTTCATCAGACACTTTCTAGTCATTAATGAAGTCCACACACTTAACTGTTACATAGAGTAAAGCGATGAGTTCCCTACTATTTACAGAAATAAAAGTGGGTTGAGCATGTGCATCTCATCCTATGATGAGTTTCTTACTTAAATTGTCATGATCTTTAAGATTAACTTTAAATATTGAATGTGTCTTTATCTTCAAAAAGAATATATGAAGGCATAAAGAGGGTTTCGTCTTTGATACTTTGTTATAAACAAAATACTTTTTGTAACAACATTATCCTCATTAAAGTAAATTAGGACATTTAGTTTATTGCTAACAGCAAATACAAACTCTTGGTGTCAAACAACATTTATCATAAAAGATGTTGGAATCTTGAACATGTAGGCTCTAAACAGAATCATTACAAATCCATGGCTTCTGCATTAATACAATGTCAACCATCCCTCTAGTCATCTTGCTAAGAATAGCTGAAGCTGATCGATTATGATGAATGTTGATTTGTGCTACTTTGATACCATTGTGGCATCCAAAGATGCTAAGAAGGAGCACTGCTCCTCACCTAATCACTAGTAGGAAAGTCACTTATTTGAATTTCCTGCAAATCCTTTTCTAACTCACTCTCAAATAAGGGATAGCTAGGTTTCAGGGTTGTATCTGAACTAGTATTTAATTCCAGTCCTTCAATGTTAGGTGATTCACTTTCCTTACAAGAAGTAAGAGAGGATTTACTTGCAAGAAAGTAGCCTAATCTCTTCTGGGATAACTTCCATCTCTTCAATAGTTTGGGCCTTCTTAAGGTATAGGTTCCAGGGGATCTTAAAAATTCACCTCTCTAAACCAGTGTATGCCCCGTAATTTGCCTTTTTGACAGCTTTTATATCAATCTTGAAGATTCATCCAATAGAATGTGTCTCTACAGATTTCTGCGGAGCGTGCCATTCTAAAAACATCAACTCTTTGTTGAGCCTATTAAGCCCTTTTAGAAGGATGGCTGGATCCTTGGTATGAGTGTCCTTTGTCTTGAAGGTTACTTTTACCAGTTTAGAGAGTTCACTTGGATCCAGGAACTCTGAGTCTGAGACAAACACTTGTTACTATGGAAGATTTTTTTGATTCATTCCATGGTTTCCAGATAATCACAAAGGAAGATCAGTGCTCCCGATATCAAGCTGAAGCCATGAGGTAGAGACAGATGAGGTTCTTGTAGGCAGATGATTTCCTATAAGAACCAAATTTGTTCTGGAAAGGATCTCCAGCTGTATAGTATTGGCATCCTTCTTATCAAGTTTTATAGTTGGAAATCCATCCTTCACAATGGCTGTTTTGTGGCATTTAACAGCCTGAGCAGAAGTCCCAATTTGATGGTCCTCTCTGGGCTCCTTGGTACCAATGTAACTGAGAGAAGGGGTTGAAACCTCATACCTAAGACTTTTAGTACCACCTCTAGGCAGTATCCACCTGCTCCTTTAAATTTTTTTCCTATGCTTTAAATTGTGCCTTTGAGTTTTTGTGTGAACTCACTGGCATATTGGTTTACATCAGAAGGTGCAGCCAATCTTTTTTTATTATTTAGAATTTTCCCATTATTTAGTGGCCTTGGAAAAATTACACAGTCACCACTGCATCTTGTACCTGTACTGCCCCTTAACAACGTCATAACCCTGGAGCCATTCATTTTCGCTGAGCACCTTAAATTGGATTACCTTTCTGTATTAGCCTGGTATATCTGCACAGCCTTTGTGTCATGAGTGACTCTACCAGGAACCTAAAACAAGTTCAGGTTCCAAATGTACATGATCTATACTACTTGTGTACACCACTTTGAGGTTACAGAATAGGATTTAAGGGGAGTTCTTGGATTAGATCCCATGTTTAAAAATTGGATATTTATAATGGTTTGGAATCTACTTTAAACTGTAGGTCCTACTCTAATTACCCTCATATGCAAAAAATGATTATTGAGTGACAAATAAACCAAGCTACTTCAAATATTTGTAACTGTTGAGAATCTACTTTAAATCGTCAATTCTGTTCAAAGTAATACCAGAACACACAAATTAACTAACTATAGCTTACAGCCATTCCTTTCTTAAAACCAATTGTGAGCTGAATGTTATGTCGTAATGTATAGTTGTAGTTATTGTAATTACCCATTGGGATAATCAATTATCTAGTAAGATGGTTTCTTTGTAAAATAATCGAATACAAATCTTACTATTGGAGGAAGTATAGTTACCAACAATCTGCACATTGAGACCACATTTAGGTAACAGGAAATTCTTTCTAAAAACCAATATTGCAAATGCAGAGTATTATAACTGTACGATAGATGGAAAGACCCAAAAATGGTAAACCTTTCTTCTGCTAATATTGCTGATAAAGAAACTAGAAAGGACACTCTAACTAGTCTTTTGCTCAGGCTGGTAAAATTTGTTATTGGAACAATTGTAAAAATAGTTTTTCATCAATAAAACTGTCTAAGGATGCTGCTGCTGACGTTTAACTGGAAATCTCAACTCAAATAGTTGATTATAGGATAAAATTTTATGATTTCAGACTGACATTAGGATCTTTAATCTTAATATGTGATGAAGTTTAAACCAATGAATAGTTCAAAAGAACTTCTCGTAATAATAAGCAAATTTTTTGGAGTGTGGAACTTGGGGTTTTGAGGCTAAAGAAGTCCTATTAACCAAAAATATCTGCGTATGTAGTTAGCCGCCTTTTCCAACTGATTGTATACCTTTATTCAAATAACAGACATACTCCTTGAAATTTTTCATGGAACAAAGCATTTACATATTGAATATAATTACTTTTCTTAATTACATGCAGTCATGGAAATGATCTTTGCATAAAATTAAATAGAAGTTTTGAATATATTTGCAATCCTAACTTGTTTTGTATTATACTAGTTCAAGTGATAACATAAAATTCTACAGAAATTTATATAGGTTTTTAAAAGTTGCCACTTATTTCACTAAATATGTTGCTTTTTATTTTATTCAATATGATTGGATTTCCCACCATTCATACAGGAATAGCTTCTTACATTTTGCTTTTAGAATATTTTTAATGTTAGTTACAATAAAGTTATGTAAAGGATATATTTTGTTCTCAATAAAACTACTAAATTACTCTGGTATTTTTTCATGTAAAATTTTACATATCTTCATTGTATTCAAATCACATTATATTCAAATAGATAAAATATTTGCATTAAGATAATTAATTTTCCTGACTCATTTTGAGTTATTTTATTTTGATCATTTAGATTCATTTATGTATCTTATTGTATAGAGAAGGAATCCTTGTAGCTGATCTGGTTTAAGACCTAAATCATTTTATAACTTGCTATATATATATTTTGAAATTTTCTGAGGTGGAACTTAAATAAAAAAATTTATCAAACCAATTTCAGAAACTTGATAATTGATTAAATTATTTTTGGCATAAATTATAGGAAAATTATTGCAAATGATTTGGAATAATATTTTAAATTTCATAGATGATTAATAAATATTTGAAATCTTATCTTTCAGATTAGCTTGTTCACATGGAACAGAATGGCAACAAGCTTATTTATCAACACTTTCTTATGTTCAACAAAAAATGCTGCAAAATTTTGGATCAATGTTGACAGCAGATAGTGATTTTCCTACTTGAAATCTACTGAGTACAGATGTGTTATACACAGCCATAAAAATACCTCATTTAGCAACCAAATAAAACCTATCACATGTAAATGATGCATATTACGTGTAAATAATTGTGAATTAAAGATGTCTTTTATAGAAAATGGTTCATTTAAGTTTCACTCCAGAAAAAATTGTCTCAAATATTTCAATAAGGTACTTGCATATTATCCCGTCGACTTCAATCGCCATAAAAAAGTATGTCGTCGCAAATTTTGTTTAAAAAAAAAAAAAAAAAAAAAAAAAAATCCAATGTGAAGGAAAAACAGAATTTTTTTTTTTTTTTTTTTTTTTTTTTTTTTTTGTATTTTCGTTGTAACAAATATTTAAAAACTTTATTTGTAATTTATATGTTGCTAAATCAAATCATTAAACGACATATATTTTTTTGTCAATATGGTCGACGGGATAATGCGTAAGTACCTTCAATAATTTTGCATGAAATTTTAATGATTTTAAAATTGTATAATGTCATGAAATGTTTTTAATAAGTTTTCCCTCTTTTTCAGTGTTATCTGAATTAACAGTTTAACGTTACTGAATATAAACATGAAAGTCATGCTTAACTTATATTTTGCTATAATTATAGTTTTAAATATTTAAAAAAAAATTTATCCGTTTTAAATTGTGTTGTAAATTATAAAAAATAATGATTCTGAAGAAATTATCAATTTGACATTTCCTGACAATGCAGAAAAAGGCATGCATTCAATAGTGCGAAAATCTGTTTTACATTATTTTTACTTAAAAGTATTTTTTGCTAAATGTTTAAATTACATTTTATTGATGCTTGTTATTTGATTTTCATATCAAGCATATTCATAAGAAACATTGTTGTATCATTGAAATCCATGCTTTTATGAATTAAAAATCAAAATTTATTTTTAAAGATGATGGTATACATAATTTCCAATCTCATCTTATCACTAATCAATAAATCTACTATCACAAATATATTTGACAAAACATTATAGTTTCATACTAACTGCAATCGAATTCTTTGGCCGAAATCTATAAAAACTCTGTTACAAAACTTTTCCATGTATTCAACATTTTTATCTCCATTGTCTCATAAATTGCCTAAGTTAGACATTTTAAAATATTCTACCGATCAGGAAAACTCCAATGCTTGCTCTGATAGATGCAGAAATTCAACACTCATTACCCATTGTTCAAAGTTCTGGAACCTTTCGCTCTAAAGAGCAATGTTCTAGCACTAGGCCACGGCTACGATTTACTCCGGGTTGCTTCTATTGAACAAATTGGATTTATCAAGACCTAATCATAAAACCATGCTTTTGAAGTGGTAAGTCTATTGCTAGATCAAAATCATTATTGAATAATTTCCAAATCCAAGTGTGTTGGAAATGCTTAAAAATTTTATGGTTTTGGTTAGATTATACATATATGTGCCCCTTTGATTCTCGCCAAATTGTGATCACGATTGATCGCTAAGTTGGGCAAAACCGAATCGTGTTCTGATTGGTTTATATTTTTTGAAATTTAAAAATCCAACGCACGTTGCCTTGTATTTTCTACGCACGTTGCTTTATTTTTGAATGTTTAACGGACTTTGATTTATCGTTTTTAGAATTTTGAAAATCCAACTGACGTTGAGTTATTTTTTAATGTTTATCGGAATATGTAGGATCTTATAAAACGGCTTCTGTAAGAAAAATAAATCTTAAGTTTCTGTACGATTTGAGTAACAATGGAAAAAAAAACTGTGATTGACTGATGTATGAATGAAGGTTTAATTAATAACCGGTATAAATACCCAGTTTGTGCGAAAGATAGGTCTGTGGTCCAACGTAAAGATCGATCAGATGGCTTTGTGAATGGAATTGTAGTGTGTCACCACATTAAATGATCCATTAGAAACTGTTAAAGAAATTTGTGTACCTGAAAGTACGGATAATGAAGCTAAATAAAGTAAGTCAAATTTTTTCGTTTCTTTATGTGTTTACTCCTTTAATTTTTAGGTGAAAATGCGCTTTAGGTCCCCTACTCTGCCAACTTGGCGAAAGTGTGCTGTGGATCACGTACTTGGCGGGTTTTCAAAAACATTGTTGCCATGGCGATAATGGAATACGATTTTTAACGGTTTTAAACTAATTAGCAACTAATGAAAATGACTGATTTTTCAAACAAACTAATTAACGACCAATGAAAATGCTAAAAGAAAAAACCAATTAATGAGCATGCGCGAAAAAGCGCAAATTATTTCCAACGGAGGTTGCCATAAAGTGCTCATTAGGTATAAAAACGTCTGGTTTATTACGCTTGGTGCATTTATCGCCAAGTTGGCAGAGTAGGGGAACTAAAGCGCAGTTTAACGGATTTTTGTTATAATTCCAAATGCATTTTATTTGGTTTATTAAGTTGTCTTATATATTCTTCATTGAAATTTCATTATATTTTGCTCATCATATCTGTTAGCACTGTAACCGTCGCGAACAGGAATGGTGTAAAAAAAATCGCCAACTTCGCCAAGGGGCACC
Source organism: Latrodectus geometricus (assembly GCA_026290005.1). Lineage (NCBI taxonomy): Eukaryota > Metazoa > Arthropoda > Arachnida > Araneae > Theridiidae > Latrodectus > Latrodectus geometricus. The sequence goes on along the minus strand of JAPDSC010076997.1, from coordinate 61,877 downwards.
CTAATGTATATTTTACCATGTTTTTTTTACCAAGCTCGTTCTGAATAGGTTATATATTTATAAAGTCCTCTATGGAGGGGCTATTCGGAGCTTATGTTCAAATACTAAACAACTTTTTATTAGTCTGTACATTACACAATATCAGAATATCGCAGATTTTTATGTTTGTCACATCTGATACTAGAGATAATAACTTGCGATAATTTATCCATCAACAACAGAAGGATAATAGTTTCCATTCTTACTTAGATAGTAAAATCAACAAAATATTCTTGCAGAATAAGTTAAGTACTGTGAAGTAAAGTTAGAACACAATGGAAGACTAAGCTTATTTCTTGGCGTTTTGATTTTAACCTTATTAAAAATATTTAAATTTACATATTTGTACAATGTACATAAATAATATAATGTAGACGAATTGAAAGAACTGTGTTCATTGCTGATGTCAGCAGATATAATTATATTTTAATCATCAGTTCTAAAATTCCCAGCTATTTTTATTTACTTATTTTTAGTCATTATTAATGTTACAAAGTTTGTTCCAATTTCTTTTTATTTAAAAAAAAATTAATAAATTTTTATTCGTTGTTTGATAATATTTTGGGTGAAAATGCGCTTTAGGTCCCCTACTCTGCCGACTTGGCGAAAATGTGCTGTGGGTCCCGTACTTGGCGGGTTTTCAAAAATGCTGTTGCCATGGCGATAATGGAATACGATTTTTAACTAATCGGCAACCAATGAAAATGACCGACTTTTCAAACTGAAACTAATTAACGACCAATGAAAATGCTAAAAGAAAAAAACCAATTAATGAGCATGCGCGAGAAAACGCAAATTATTTCCTACGGAGGTTACCATAAAGAGCTCATTGGGTATAAAAACGTCCGGTTTACCACGCTTGGTGCATTTATCGCCAAGTTAGCAGAGTAGAGGACATAAAGCGCAGATTAACGATATTTTGAATCAAAATTGGTGAAAATGTGCTTTAGGTCCCCTCCTTGGCGCGTTTTCAAAAACACCGATGCCGTGGCGAAAATTCTACCGCTATTTCAAAGTAAAATTTAATTAGCGACCAATGAAAAGGCTAAAACAAACGAGAAATTATTGAGCATGCGCGAGTAAACGCTTCAAATTCGTGAGTTGGCGAAGTAGGGGGCCTAAAGCGCAGATTAACCTCAAAATTTAATGAATGGTGGATCATACAGAAGAGGTCTCTTAAACAAAATATCGTTTAAAATTAAATAAACGAAGGAATATGATTAAAAATAAATGTCAATTTAAAAACACGCTTTTCATTTATTTTACATTACATTTTGAAACTCACTCAGCAGTTATTACTTTGTGGCAAAAATGTTTTGCTTTGCAGGCTAATTTTTCACATTTATTATGGTTTATTTTTTGTGGATCTATTAAAATCACTCCATATGAATTTTCATTTATTAAAATTGTAAAATCAATCCATTTTGGTTGAGTATAGTAACTGTTAGTATCTTTTTGATAAAATTTCTATCTATCTGCAACTCTTAAGAAAATGACTTGGGCACATTTTAGAGACCTACATTTTTAAAAAAGCTACTTACTGAACAAAAAATTTCGTACTGTGCATATTTTATGTATATAAAACACTAACTAATTACACAAATGAATAATTATAATGTAATTAGGTTGTAATTCACCAGCATGGATTTTTAGAAACGATTAAAATTTACTTGTTATGACAAAATCAATTCAAGTTCTGTTCAAAAAGAATATTGAAATTTGCATACATAACGACATTGAGTTTGATCAGACCTTATATGTCGCGGTAGTCTGGTTGGTTAGAGCGTCGTTCTCGTTACCAAAAAGTGGTAAGTCCCAATCCCGGCTGAGCCGAAGATCCGTCGTGTTCACTGATGGCGACTGGGGCTCGTTAAATATGTCTGGTCGCAATGTCCTCCATGTTTCCATTACAAATTAATACCTCTGGGGGTGGTTGGAGAGAGGCTATAGGTCTTCTCTGATTTCAATCTCTAAATTGGAAGATTCAGGTGGTGCTGCTATCTGTGAGCCAAAAGTAGTACTTCCACCTTCGTATGAGGGTGCTCTATTCAAAAACGGAAGATGCTCTCTCTGACTTCATTCGTCTCGTCTCTGACGGGCGGGCTTGGCGGTCCAATTCGAAACGGAAGTTTCGATGGTCCAGCAACTTTTGTTCCTTTAGTTGTTATTATCTTTTACCTATAAGTTGGTATATATTTTTACAATCTCACATAAGGAATACTATCTGAACAAAGCTTTTACAAGTATTTACGAAGTGATGAAACTGAAGAATGAAGACACTGCAAAATGAATTGATGGTAATACGTCAATTCCTAAACTGGCGACTAAATACGATAACTGTTTCAACATATGTTGTAACTACTCAGAATAGTAAAAAAGGCTTTTTTTTTTCCCCCCTAAAATATTGCATTTTTCAATTATGAAAGCAGAACGATCCTATTTTCTGGATATTTTCGTATATACAAGAATATATAGCTGTATTTGTTCAATATTGGCCCCATCATAGCACTATTGAATAGGAGATGGCCAGTGCGTTTTGTGCCCTACATGTCTGTTGGTAAAAAAAAAATCTTTTTTTTTTTTTTCATGTGACTTAAATACGACCTATTATTGACTGAAACTTCCGTAAATCTAAACGCGTCAAGTATATATACATAAAAAATTTTTTCAGCTGTTGTCTAAATGGAAAATCGTGTTAGTGCCATCTGGCAAAAATAAAAATATATTCTAAGTATTGAAGAAACTTTTCATTCAAATCGCTCTTTCGGTCTGTGAATGAGACTGAGGAGATGCTTCGAAACAAGTTCGGAAACATTAATCACACGGGAGTCGAGCTCAATTCGACGCGGTTAATCAGTGTAAAAATAAAACGTAGATCTGTTTTCTTTGTTCGTCTCCTTGTTTCCTCTCTAATAACAAAACGTTGTCACGCTGAAGAGACAAATGTTTTCTGTGCTAAGTAATCCCTCTTTCAAATCGTTTGAATATCTGACCATTTGATCTATATGTTCGAAATAAAATCTACTTTTTCACGACATATAATATAGTCGTTTAAAGTCTAACAATAATTAACTGTGTTAATTTCAGAATATAATTGAAAAATGTATAAGAGAATTTACCGCAAGATTTATAGAAACAATTCCCATACTTCTTTTAAAATTGTCTAGAAAAAAATCAAGACTTTTCCAAATTTTAAATGGAATTACCTTCTCATTTTGTTTATAATTTTATTTGATATTCCAATAAAATTTAAAAAAATCTAAAAAGGTATTGGCACGGGAAAATTCTAATTCAGTTCTAAGATTTAGTTTTTTACAATCGGAAATATTTCAAAAGTCAAGAAATTGCGGGTCGATTAAGGGGAAATTAAAAACTTCGTCGAGGAGTCGTTCGAATTTATTAAAAATTTGAATTGTTAAATCAAAAAGGCTTTGAGTTTATCCTTGTAAACGTACTTTATTTCCCATAAATATTTTTTATAAATATATATAATTTATTATCTTCTGGGTTTTTTTTAATTTTTATTATTTTTAAAGAAAAACATTTGTTTTAAAATTAACACTGCGTGTGAACGCTTTAATTTCTGAACAATTTTTTCAAAAATTTACCACAGCTCTTTTGATTTTTATCTATCTATATATATATTTCGCTTAAAGAAACCACTTGATCCTTTTTCAATTTGATTTATTGACCCGAACTGTAAAAGAAAAGAATAATAGTCAAATAATTGCAAGCAGTCATATTTTGCAGGGGGAAAAAAAACTTACTTTTAAATTTTTTGGAAGGTCAGTCTTTAAAGTGGTTACATATCAACAATACATTTTCTACACATAATATCAAAAATAATTGAATAACTCATTTATTAATATAACTTATTCTGTATGTCATTTGTTACATAAATTTTTGGTCCAGCTTAAATAACTAAATATATAATCATTTTTAGGCTTTTTCCTTAATACTTTAAGAAGATACACCTCTTGTAATAAGCGCCAGGCCTCCCACGTATAATTTTTCTTTAGTTCTATTTCACATTTTTCCGATTTCATCAATATAAATAAAATTATTTCATATAAGCATTTCAATTTTTTTATTAAAAAGCAAATAATGATAAAAGTAATGTGAGCAACGCGATTTTTTTTAAACTACAAATAAAAATTCTTTTAAAAATTATTACACTAAAACCAATTTTATTAAATTCTGTTTTGACCTGACAGACGAATGGTAAGCACTCTGGTCTTCGATTCTACAGCTCGAGGGTTCGAATCTCAGCTTGAGCAATGGTTCGGAATCCACTTTAAACTATAGGTCCCGATCTAGATAGCCCTAAGGTTTCCTTGCTCAATATACATAAAGCCTTTCAGCATCAATACTCACTAAAAAGTTTTTAACACATTTCTAAAATTTAAACTCATACTCTTTTATTTCAGTAATACTTAATTTACGAAACATGACTGCTTTATTCAGATGTTTATAATTACGGCAATTAGCTTTTTGACTACGATCAACTCTAGCTCTCTATAATTTATTTAACTCTGCATATAATTTTCATGTCTAAACAGTAATTAAATTTTATTGATCACTGCTTCACTAATAATTCAAGTGTGTAAACACTTGTGCATGCTATATTATCGCTTAAATATCTCGAATATTAAGTAGATTTCCAATCCTTAAAAGAACATGGTAGATACTAGAATACCAAATGGCATAAGACATCCCGCCAAACAATATATTTTTTTAACCTCAAAATCTAAATAAAATTGTTAAAGGGAAGTACAAATATTTCAAAGTATAATTCTTCATAGTAATTCAAGTACACATAAACGTCACCTATACCGGTCGTGTACATACAGCTTTGTTGAGAATATTTTATCCTTCAAAATATACTATATTTTATAGTCAAGAGATTTATAATGTAAAAATACAGTCAATTTAAGCGTCCGTGGTGGCCTGGTTGGTTAGAGCGTCGTTCTCCTTACCAAAAGGTGGTGAGTTCGAATCCCCGCTTAGCCGAAAATCCGTTGTGTTCACTAATGGCGACTGGGACACGTAAAATATGTCGGCTCGCAATGTCCTCCATGTTCCCATTCCTCTGGGGTGGGTGTGGAGCCAGGCTATGGGTCTTCTTTGGTGTCAATCTCTTGGAAGGTTCAGATGGTGCTGCCATCTATGAGCCAAAAGTCGTACTTCCACCTGCGTAAGAGGGTGTTCTATTCAAAAATGGAAGACGTTCTACCTCTGACTTCATTCGCCTAGTCTCCGATCGGTGTTGCCAAGTGTCATCAATAACAGTCAATTTGTAATCCTTGAATTGTTTTACCTTTAATCCATATATTTAAAGTTTGATCGAATTAATGTGTGTCAACCAAATAAAATCATTCTAATAATGTGCTACATTGTTTAGGATTTTTACCATGTTTGCGTGACACAAATAAAAGATTTTTAGTTGAATACTTCTACAACACAGCCAATTCATGTCAATTAAGTCGAGTGCACTACTAGGCATTAAAATTGCTAACCACAAAAAAATGAAATTAACACAGCGTATTTATTGTACAAATACATAAAATTTCTAAATTTTCAAGAAAATTGAGAGCGTCGATACTGAGAAATCAATTTCCAGCACAGAGTAAAACAGATAACTCAGTTCATCGATCCCAGGAATTTATGTAACGAGATAATCGCGTGGCAATTATTAACAAGAGGTTTCCGTTGTTGTGAGATCTAAAGAAACGCACTGACAAGGCAACAAATGGAGATTCTGTATTAACAAGGATCTGTACCATACCTTCAACATGCAGTTCAGCATTACGTAATGAAACGTAGATTTTTTGCTCAGGACAAGCAAAGCCAAGACATGCACGTTAACATTACAGAAATGGAATGTTAACTGCTACTGTGAAATCGCCAACGCAAAGAAGTATATCCAATAACACTTCCCATCATTGCGAGGCAATATGATGTCTAGTGTACAATGGTGATGTCGCGAAATACGAATGTGATTATTTAGATATAGTCATAACCACCAGGATTCGCTTGAAAACAAGACATCACCTATTCTTGCGTACAGGTTCGTCACTGAAGGCACTCCCGTTTGTGATGTCAAAGGTACTTGAAAAGGTTATTGTAAGAGCATGCTGCTACAAACTTCTTGATATTGTTCATGCAGACGCTTATCTTATTTCTCGACCTAGGTTTGGTGACGTGGCTATAAGATTCATTTAGGCCACGTGGATAACATGATTTCTCAACTGTCGGGTCGCTGAGATCGAATACGACGTTCCGCATATCGCCCTTAACTATCTGTAGATACCGATCATATATTTGATAGTCATGACATCTCGAAAGACACGACATGTCAATATGATAAATTGCAATCTTGGCAAGCAACAATTTAACCACTGTCAAAGTAAAACATGTAGCGGTAAACATTTTTCTTACATGGTGTGTTGCAATTTAAAACCAGGCAACAATGTTCAAGTATAGTTTGTATAAATGAAACCAAAATATGTAATCGTCGCCATCACAATTTCAATTAATGTGTTCAACTAATCATCTGCTATATTACAGTATCTACATGTTGCATGAACTTCATATGTCGAGTCTGTCCTTTGTGTATCAATTTTAATCGCCAACAGCATGGTTGCTTACAATGCTAACTTCAGGACAGTCTTGGCTATGTAATAAGTATAATTATTTTTAAACTCAAGAAAAAAAAAATCTTCCATTTAAATAAGTAGTTGATGTAATGAAGATCCATACTACAATAATTCCTAGTAATGATAGCTGACTTATAAAGTTAAATGGATTGGATTTTGCATGGTACTTAGTAAGAAATACAAATTCTATCCAATTATGTAATAATGCCAATTTTTTATATCATGTAGCAAATGAAAAAGACTGATAAATGTTAGATATTGTCAAAATATATCCTAAAGTATTTTTTATATGCAATAAAATTAATAAAACAGCTAACTGATTGATGTTTTAAGTTCTTTCCTATATTAACAAGAAAATAGAATCACTAATTATTTCATTGAATCAATGATTAATTGATTGTCTAAGATAATCATTTAGAAAATTATGAAGCTAACATATTCATATAGAAATAACTTAAGCTGATATTTTACAATATTTATCAGATTTTAATAATTTTATAAAGCATGAAATGTCATTTACACATCACAATACATTCTAATTTTTAAGCTTATTTCAATGGGCTAACTATCAAAGAAAGTTCAATGGCCAGAAGATAATTTGAGTGGATGGGGATAACTCAACTAAATGCATATTAACTCATAAATAAATAATATAACTGAATGCGAAAGGATGATGTCCAGAGATAAAAATTCATTATTTTCAAAAACGGAAAATTGTTAGAACTGTTTAAAAAGGTACAATACAATATCTAGTTTAATTATTTATGTGCAACAGAACTTTGGATTTTTTATATTTTAACTAAAACATTTGAAAGCATGAAAAGAACAGAGCACTAACCATTTAGCTACTAACTTGACTCATAAAAAAAAAAGTTTAAACTTTTAATAGTCAGATTTATATGTAATGGTGATAAAGATTTTTCTTACAAATAGCACCATATGCCATATATTTAATAAAATTAAGTGATAATCTATTATCGATAGAGAACTGGTTTAACATTTTAAATGTCTATATTTTTAACATCGTTTACAAAAAAATCTGATTCCAATAATTTTTTCATTTACTTTTTTAATTTAGGAAATTTTAGTTAATTAAAAAATTTCACTAGACAAAACATTAAAAATTTATGACGATAAGTAAAACTACATATTTTTAAAAATTAAATTTTTAGCAATACTATATAAAATATGTATCCAAAGTTATTACTGCTTATAACTTATATTTAAGTGTTAAATCTATTGAAAAAAAAATCTTATGATGAAGTTGAAATGAGTGCTGATTATGAGCTTTTTAAATAAAGAAAAATGACAAAACTAATACTACAAGAACATACTTTGAAAATGCGAATTGTTTTTTCTTTTTTCCATTTTATTAGAAAGACTATTCATGAAGCATTGTCAGGGAAAAATTGTTTAACACAAATTAATTATAAGTGTTGGATAATTTACAAAAGAAAATGACATTTTAGTAGCCGAACATTTTCATGTAGAGAAAATTGCAAGGTTTTCAACAACTGCAGTTGATAAATAAGTTTGAGTTGAAACGATTCAATGAGAGAGTATAAATATATAAAATCATAATTTAATTGCTAGTTACAAATCATACACAGCTTAAATTCAGATGTAAAAATTGTTATAATACACATAAACTATAAAATGATGTAGACACAACATGAGCATAATAACACAACAGAAAAAGTCCAAATTAATGGCTTTCTAACAATAGCAGATTTCAATTTGTCTGGCACCCCTGCTGAGAAATATAACATCAACAGATCATTGAATCACCTTATATGGACTAAAAAACATACAAGTGTGCTACATTGTAAACTATAGTATAAAAAGTGACTAGCTTCAGACAGGGACATGCATTTCACTTGCAGCATAGACATTGTCTATATAATTTCTTCAAAATAAAAATTTGATAAAAATATATCCAAATTTAAAGAGAAATTATATGTTAGCACAAGAGTATGAATATGAAAAATCAGTATAGTTAAAATCATTTTTTATTTTACAATATATAAATAGTGATAGGGTTTATATAATCTTACAGATATATGTACTTCTAAAAATTATAATATCAGCAACGATTTTGATTCTTAGGAGTATTTTTAAAGTAAACATAAAATTTTCTTTTAAATTTAGCAACACAAAATGCTCTGAATAAACACATTTTCAACAATTCTCATTGATAATGATAAAATTCTTACATACATCTTTAAAGAAAAATGTATTATGAAACATGCTTTAAAATAACTTTTCAATTACAGCATATTTAAAATATATACAAGCTCTTTAGACCCTGACTCCAATTATATTCTTCTACCTCGGCATTCTTACATTATAGCATATTTTTATTCAATTTTGCAACACATAGATCACATTTAAAACATGGCAACATATAACATAACTCCTCTTCACAGTTGAAAAATAATGCTCTTTGCATCTTTTAAAGTGCAAAGGAATTCTGATACTCTTTTTATTAACAAATCCTTTTTATTCATCAGGCAGGGTCATGCCTGCCCCCACATACACCACACCGAACTCCACACTTATGGCAAGCACGGAACGGCAAATAGCACCAAAGACAGGGCACAAATATTGAAAGCAGGGTAAGGGCAGTCCAGCGTTTAGGACAGTGTCCATCGGATGTGTCACAGGAACAGGGATGCTGGTTGAAATCACCCTCACTGTCAGACATACAGTGATAGAGCATGCACTGAGCACAGGAAATGCAAGAGGCTCCACTTATACATGCAAGCACGGGATCGGGAGCATATTCACAACTGCCACGATGGTTGTCCTCCTCAGAGTACATCTCCAGGCAGTGGCGACACTGTGCCCGAGACATGGTGAGGTTTTTCCGCCCATCTTTCCTCCAATCCTTTTTCTTTGCTTTCACCGGTAGTCTTGGAGCTGGTTGGCAACTAAATGTATCAAAATGGTGTGGCTTTTTTAAGCTACCAATTGCATCTCTGTTCCCAGATTTATAGCTGTCCATGATGGGATAAGAGTAATCGTGTTCAGTTCTGCCACCTTTGTCCCGAGATAGCTGCACATAGGAATTGAGATCGCCACTCATTTCGATTTTATCACTGTCTAAAAAATCTTTTCTAGAGTCCCTGGATGCCAGAGACACATCTTTTGTCCATGCATCTTCCAGCCTTCTAGTAGGGTCCATTACATAACCCCCAATATTATTGTTACCGGAAGGGTTGATCCCACCGGGGATGCGTGGAGATCTCATGAAGTTCATACGATGAAGATGATGATGATTAGAGTGAGGATGAGTGTATGGTGATGGGGTGGAACCTGAATCTGGATACTGGAGAGGGGTACCAGATCCAGGCATGAAAGAGCCTCCACTGAAACTACTAGACCCAGAGGAAGATCGTGAATCAATAGGAAGCTCCAAAGTCTGTAAAATAAAATATTACATTAAAAATCAAAGAGAACAATACTTATTTAAAAAATTGGAAAAGATTAACCTATTTATTTTATGAATAACTGCAAGATGCTTGAGTTTTTAGATTCAATGTGTAACTAAGATATTGTAGAAAATTTTTGAACTTAACAAAAAATAGGATTCTTATTACACTTACCATGAAGACATCGTCATCACCGAGATCTGAATCATGAAAATTAGGAAAATCACCAGTTCCTAATGGAGAAAAAATATATTATTTAAAATATAACAGATACAATATTTTAGAAACAAATATATCAAAACAATCATAAAACTAGTTGCTAATTAATAAATAATAAAGCTTAAGCACAATCACAAGATCCTGACATTAGTTTATAACAAATTTTTTTTCTATGCATTAAATAAAAATTTTATTAGTAAAAAGATTTAAATTGTTTTAAAGACATACTGATCAAACAAGTTCAATTAATGTGTAGTGTTGTGTTAACAAAAGCTAAATATAAAGTCTGTACTAAATCTCTGGAAAAAATTACCGTATTTAACGGTATATAATTTGTAGATCATGTATTAATTTCTGACTTTCTTTGTGTGTATCATACGCTGCTGTGAATAATCTGATAAAAGACAATTTTGAAAGAAACACTTGTTCATTTTTCATAAAATAACAGGTGGCAGCAAATCCCTGCTGACTTATTTCAGCTATAGTCAGCATTGTCCAATTACGTTCAAGAATGACTTCAGTTCAACAGAAAGATATTACAGTTGCAATTTACTAAGCCATTTTGTAGTTTGTCTTTACATGAGCTGTTTCATTATAAAAATATTCAAATTTGTATATCGTCAAATGGTAGGAAAAATGCTTAAGTCACACTTAAGATTTGAAATTAAAAGTTTTAGTGAAAATAATTACAAAAAATGCCCACAAACATGTCAATGTGAAGTGAAAAACAAAACAAAAGAAAAATGTATAAAATGCACAGTTCAAAAACAATCTATTGCTTTTATTTAATTATTAATGAAGCAAATATATTTTTTCTTAAAATATGTCTAACATTGTTTTAAAAATTATTAGAAACTAATTATTGCTCTTGATCAGTCTTGTGTTTTTTTATCTCAGTTTATCACACTGTGAATGAGGTGGATCCAAAGATCCTTTTTGTATTAAATATTTTTTCTGTATAATTTATAATCTTTTAAAATCCTCTTATGCATTTTTTATAAAATGTGACACCTTTATTATAAGCAGTATATATTTTCAACTATTCGGCCAAAAAAAATTGCAGCGGATTATTTGCTTTTTTTTTTTTTTTTTTTTACCCTCTTTTACTAAAAAAGGGGTTGCAGATCATAAACAAGAAAATACAGTAATAAATAATTAACTTAATGAACATATTATGAAAAGAAAACTACCATTAACAATAAAAATATACTAATTCTTTAAGGCATTTATTATATGCCACATATTTATTACTATTTCTTTTCAATAGCTATTAATAGTATAAGAAAGTATTTGACTTTGAAAAATATTTCTGCTGTAATCAATAATAATAAATGTACACAAAAAATTTTTCAAAATTATTTGATGAATGTATTTTTAAAGAAAAAGAATTAAAAATGAATTTATCTACAAATCAATTTCTATTATTATTTACAAATCACAGGAATCACTCACCAATGCATTTAAAAGCAGCATGAAAAGAACAAATTTAGATCAGAAAACATTAAATTATTAAATAAGCAAATTTAACAAAATATTTAACATTATTAATATTGTTATAATATTAATCGTTAATGCAATTAACATATTGATTAAATATAATAAAAGATACTGACTTATGAAATAAAAATGAAACACTATTTTCCCTCTACAAGTATTTCGAAATATTATATTTACAACAAGATCTATACTGATAGAACATGGTGAAAATGTTAAGAAAATAGATCTTGTAATGAGATAATAAAAATGTGTTGTCTCAATTTCACTTCAAGTACATTTCATTTAAAACAAGTAGAGGGCATAAAAATTCATTACATACAGAAACTGTAATTTCAGAATTTTTTTCAAATTCTTGAATTCTTTTGCCAGTAACCTTCAAGCATTATTTTATATTTAAAAATATTTATGTAATTAAACTAGCAGCTCATAATGTGCTAATGGATTATTCTTCCAGAATCTCATTTTTTTTTTAAACTCTTCTAGAATATTTTAATATTTTTAACTCAACAGTAATTTAGAAATAACTAGCTTTAACAAAGGAAAAATTATATTTGGAAGAAAGTAGGTATAATGGAATATACAGTGGTTTTTTTTAAATAAGAAGTTACTTCTGATATAAGAAACTTTAAATCATCTTAGTGAAACTTAACCATGAAGTGGTTAGTTGCCTTTTTCATTTTCTTATTTCTATTCGTAATTTTTCTATGAAATATAAGTGAAGATGAAATAACAGGAAAATGGATAAGCTTAACTGTTAGTCAAGAAAATTAGGATTGGTCAGAATGAAGTTAGAAAAGAATTTCAAGAAATTTTTGAAGTTTAAAATCTAAATTTCAAACATTTATAGAAAACTTCTATAAAATTGAAAACTTTTAGAAATGGAATTTAAGTGATAAATATTAGGTCACATATCTGAATGAAACAACCACTCTATGGTAATAAAAAATGGGTTGGCATATTTATTTATCTACATTAGAAAAATGGTACTCAGATTAATTATTTATTAAAATATTTTTAAAAATCGAACTAAAAATGCTGTCAGAAAACATAGTTATTGTTTATATAAATAATATTCTAATATACTTAATTACTTTTGTTATTGGGAATAAAATTTTTGCAAATTATAGATCCAACTGACAAAACATTTTTCGCATATTTGAGATTAATAGATGATATGAAATATTTATGGTCAGTAATAACACAAAGGAAGTAATAAAAGCAAATTTAAGTTAATATTGGAATGATAAAGTTGATTGAATTTTAACATTTCTTTATACGATGCTAATTACCAGAAATACAATATACTATTTTAATAAGGAGAAATTCATAATTATTAAGCACTAATGAAATTTTTTTTCATTTTTTGTCATTGTATACCAAAATTAATTCAACATTAGTATTAATAATTCTTAACACAGTATGTAAATGAGTTAGAAAAATTAAATTATTCAACTAAACTGAAACCAGCATTCAAATATTTTAAATGAAACATTTTTACAGCAAGACATTAATTAATGGCTTTAAAAATATGCTCTGGAGATAACATGATTCAAATATAAATGTTATGCGAAAACATGGATGTAATTTATTCAAAAAAATTTGATTTATAACAATTATTACACTGATATTACAAAGAAATAAAAGAAGATATGTATTAAATAAAACAAAACCTAACAAATATACACTTAATTTAACTAAATATTTTAACTGAAAATATGCAATAATAAAACATGTTTATCGCTGATTTACATTTTTCCTCAAAAAACATTTCAATTAACCATTTTTTTTACATATTTAAAATAAAAAATAATAAGAAATGTAATGAATTTACCATCTGACAAATCTTCAATGGCCATCCTGACACCTTTATCAAATGCTCTTGCATCTGCAGCAGTTTGGAAGGTTAAGCCAAACTTTTTATCCCCTGTACGCCAATGATGAAAAGTTGGCATGACTTTGTTGTACTGGAAGTCTTTCTTAATTGTACAGCTAAGAACAACCTTTAAGAATGCAAAAGAAATTAGACCTGCATAAAAATAAAACCAAGATAAGGAACAAGATAAAACTTATATTTGATTAGGATAGTGATAAATGCTTGGGAAATGATCTTCCAAATGCATAAGTAAATAAGATGTAGGGAAAAAATATTAACATACTTCAAAGGTGTAATAATTATTGATTTAAAATTTTTGTATAAAATTTTACTTTAAAAAAATTTATAGGAGTTACTAGTATTTTACTAATGGGTAATTAAGTAAGAATTACTGACTTATATTTAAACATTTCTGCACAAAACAAAAAATACATGATATTAAATAATAATTAATAAATGCATCATATGTCAACACTTTCTCAATTTAAAAAATAAATGTCTATTTTTTTTTTTTTTTTTTTTTTTTTTGTTAACATATTTACAAGTAACATTATCTTTATAAGAATCAAATAGTAAAACAGCAAATTATTTCTTATTTTTCACAAGCTATTTACCAAAATATAATTTCAGATAAAAAAAATATTTCACGACTCAAAGGTATCGGGCATTTTGGAAAACTATTTCGTTTTATATGAAAGTGAAAAATGTATAGCGAATAAATATTTTATTGAATTATATATTGTCAATTCTAATCTAATACCTTTTATCATCTGGTCATAGATTGAATTCATACTCATGAAATGGTTAGTTTTCACGAGCTAAAAACTGATTCAGGTTTAAAAAACTAAATGACTTTCCGAGCAACCCAATATAATGAATTCATAATAATAAAAGTTTTACATATACTCTACTACCTTAATAATTTACATGCTAATAACTGGAACATATCAAGTAACTAAAAATATTTTATAACACAAGAAATGAATGAATTTATGGTACATACATTAAAAAACTTTAATTTTATCCATACATTCTACTAATCTACAGTCAACCTTACAATTTTTTTCAGACAATGGGAATTTTTTATTATCTGCTATAATTGTGAAGGTGAGTTCATTAAGATATATTTATAATACAATTAAGATAATTTGAATATAAAAACATGACTTACTTACCATCAAAAAATTATTTTTAATAACTTCATAATTTTTATTTTATAATAAATTAATAAAATTATCTTTTTAATTAATACTTTAATAAATTTTTAGTTAAAATATTTTTAAATTTATTTATAATCATTTTCATTTAATTAAATTCATATGATTTTAACATTTTAAAAGAACTTTAAAGTTTGCTAAAACATGAAAACATTTTTTTTTGCATTATGAAAATTTAATTATCAGATATCAGCAGAACAAACATGTTCTTAACTTGTCCTCATCAGGTTTTAATTGGCAATAAAAAACAATAATAGCATTAACAAGATAATTTAGAAAATAAAGTATAAAAATAAAGATATGAATGTTATTGCTTTTAATATATACATATATAATTTTTATTTTCGAACAATAATTTAAAACAAATTTCAAAGCAATATAAAAAATATATTGCAAATATAAAGTATAAAGGAATTAACAACTTGCATTTAAATAAGATCACAATATCAATTTAGCAGCTTATCTCCAAGAACAACTTGGAAATACTTTTATATTAAAAACTATCCCACAAATTATATTTTACAGAACATTTTATATGAGTGGCAGTTGTTAGGCTTTTGAAAATTCAACAGAACTGTGTTAGACATTAATTATACATCAATAACAGACAATATTACAAGACTTTTTTTCCTATAATCATTTATTTATGAATTTTTTATTATTAATCATATTACTTCTTATTATTTTTTATTACAAAAAAATTATTCGCACAATTTTTTGACTTGTTTAAGAAACATCTAAAGCTTTATCTAAAATCTAAATTTTTAAAAAACAATATAAAATATTATAATATCCAAATATTAGATTCTTTTCTCATCTAGGAAAAAGAATCTAATATTTTATATTATAATATTTAAAAATCACTAATTCTAATAATGTATACAATACATGAAAAATTTAAACAAAAATAGGAATAGCATTTTTATAGTAAATCTCATGATAGTTGTCAGTAGACTATAATAAGACATAAAAATATTTCAGATAGGAATCAAACTATTTTTATGAAATGAGTTTATAATAGAGAAGGGTTTGGTTTGGTTTGGTTTTGTGTGGTGTACTGGTGCAAGGTCCAATACTGGACATTTCTGCACCGAACAATGTATAATAGAGAAGGGAGAAACAAAGTAATAATGGATAAGAAAATAACTTAAAACTAAATTTATAAAATATTCATATTTCACCAATTTCATATACAATACAGAATCAACTGCACTCAAAGAATTCCAATCTTACTTTGTTCTTGTTTACAAAAAATCTTTAAAATCATAACTCAATAGTACCATGATATTTTTGAGTACATATATAAAATTCTATCCACTAGGAAAGTAGGTGTAAATTCTAGCAAATTGACAATTAACTTATTCATTTTGTTCTGTCAATCATTTTACTGCAGCATAAAGATTTTTTGATTTCATTATTTTAGCAAAAAATGTTTAAATGGAAAACTTAAGACTATTATATCACTAAGACAATAACATTCTATTTTACAGTAGATAGGTACCAAATGCTTATTATTGTGTTTCTAGAAACAAATTATTTATCGAAGCAATAATGATGTATTTGATATATAATTTTCTATTGTTGGCAAAAATTCTTTTTTTCATTACCATTTTTTTTTCTGGTCAACAAAATTTTAAAGATGTATCCATTAATTATCATGGGAAAAATAGAACACAAAGTAGCCAATTTTATAATGAAACAGGCAATTATAAATTATTGAAATGTATCAGCAAATAAAAATAATGAAGGATATGAAAGAACATAGTTAAAATATTTATCTATAAATCTAGTTAACAGCTATAAACAATAGTACTCACAGACTGATCAGCTATTCTCTTCCCGTAAATAAGATATTCCAGTTTATCATCTTCTGCAGACACAGATCCCTTACAAACAGATACATGGCTTAACCCACCAGCCCCCATTGGTACCCATCCTCCAGTAGAGTCATCCCTGGTCATAACCTGGGCACGCACTCGCACCAGGTAGTTTCCACTGAAAGAAGGTACAATTACATTAGTTTATTAAAAGGACAAATTATGAGCAACGTATATATACACACAAAAATATATATATGCATAAATTGCCATTCACCTTTCAAATAAATAAATAATCTACTGTAATTGTTGTTGTTATTAGTGACACTTGGCAAACCAAGCCCATCTGGTATTGGGTGAATAGAAAGAGCGTCTTTCGTTTTAGAAACCCCCCTCTCAAGGGTGGAAGTAGGACTTTTGATCAAAGATGGCACCACCACCTGGATCTTCCAATTTGGAGATGGGTACATGGAGGACATTGCTACCATGACATATTTTACATGCCCCAATCATCATTTGTGAACATGACAAATCTTTGGATAAGCTGGGATTTGAACTCACTACCTTCCAGTAACAAGGACACCCTAACCAACTAAGCTACTGCAGCCTTACTATATAAAATATCTAAACATAATTGAATATCAAGTGTACAATTGAAAACCTAAATACACAAGATCATAATATTACTTAATCAACCTAGAATAACATTTAAAAATTTTACTTTCAATTTATTATCTAAATAATAAAATTATATTAATATATTTATTATTGATGTAATTAAAATAGTATGTAGCTAGTTGTGAAGATAACCACATTAAAACTTTTAATAGTTGCTTTTTTATCAAGGTATGGACAAGAGAGAAATGTTTGTTTGGATAAATAAAACAATTTCCCACAGTTGTTTATTTGCTTTACAAAATGTTTGCATGTAAATATACTTAGCATTAAATCAAAATATATTTATTGAAAATCTCTGTAAAACAAGGATTAAAAACAAACAGAAAATATTGATTAAATATTTTTCAAGTAACCATTTCTTGATTCCTTTGATTCTTTCAAACTACCATAGCTTTCAATATAAACTACCATACCTTTCAGAATAAATATTAATTGTTTTAACATTCTAACAAGAAAGTTTTAGCAAATGTCTACTACTAGAGGATGCAAAACACAGAAATATTTTAAAAGTATAAAAACAAATAAATGAGGTAATACTTCATTGCAAAATTTTAATTTCCTTAAGTTTTTGCAGTTTTAATAATTATGTTCAAAAATATTTAATTTTTTCTAACTACTTATAATATTCTTACTTTATATTTTGTCAGTTTATTTAAAATCTACTTGACAATATTCATAAAACATCTTTGTTAACAATTTTTCTGCTTCATATATTTCACTGATTTTAAACATTTCATTTGTAAAGCAATAAAATTAATTAACTATAAATACTGAAACAAACACTATATTAAATTAAAATTTATATTAAAATATTGCTAGAACACCAGACTGATCTCTAAGTTCCCTTCTATGTTTCTAAAACAGTGATGGAAATTCATGTTCTGAACACTTAAGAAAATAAATTACCAATATTCTGATTAATGCAAGCATTTTTGACTTTTAATACTCTAATTTTTTCATAAAGTGCATGTCACCAAAGAAAATCATAAATTAAAAAAACAAAATACAAAGATATTCAAATACATTATCATTAATAAATATTTTTAAAGATTTAAAAAGAAAACTTACATAAGAAGCAAAGCTTAATAGAATAATAAGAGCAAATAGTATAATTAAGCTTAATAGAATAATAAACAAGTTTATTATGTATTGAAATGAAACACGTGGAGTAATCTGATGTATTGGAATAAACTGATAACATATTTATTATAGATCTTTTATTTTCAAATTTATTAAAAACATTTAAAAAACATCGTTATTAAAAAAAAATTGTCTTATCTCCTATGTACAATGCTTACCCCAAGTCAAAAACATCATATATGAAACTAAGAAAAGCACCTATATTTTTTTTTTTCTGTCCCAATTCAATTATTAATATTAAGTTTGTTTGGTATTTTTAATGATGGTTCATTTTTTGCATTTTAAATACAACTTTAAACTAAGCATTTAAGAAAACAAAGTACCTGAGAAGGATAATATATATATTATACATAAACTGTTAACATTAGCACTAGTCAATAAATCCATATTGAGTTTTGATAAATTTGAATCTGTAGTAGAACATTTGAACAAAATGCTTATTATTCATTTTAATATATTAAAATTTGATTATTCTTCAGTCTATTAAGTTTTGCTAGGACGGACTTTAACAATTTTCTTATAACTTGTTGAAATACTCTATGAATTTTAAAACTTTAAGAATTATTTAAAAACATTTTTTTTTCTAATATAGATTTTCTCAAATAATTAATTACAAATTACTTGACAATAATTTGGTAAATATAAATTAGTCAGAATTTTTAGAAAGATTAACAAAATGATTATACTGTAAGTGTTAGTTTCAGTTTAATAATTTATGCAGTTGGTAAGGTATTTAATACTTTAAATATATATGCATATAATATCTTACAGCTGCATAAATTTAGTTAACTGAGTTGCAGAGGTTATTTTACTTAATACAAAGAGGATGAAATTATTTAAAAAAACAAAAACTGAATATTACATTTAGATTACATGGATGTCTATATTTTATACTTAAAATTAGTGTAAATAATAGGACATTCAAAAGATTTCTTGATTTTATTCTAAATAATTTACTAAAGTATATATCAATCTACAGTATACAATATTTTGAATATAATGTAAATTTTACTAAATTCATTATTTTTGTTTCTTAAAAATAACTTAAGAAAGTTAAATGACACATCATATAAAGGTTTAACCATTAAATTTTTAAACTACAAAGGAACACTTGGTAGCATGCTGAGACATTAAAAAATATTTACATTTTATTTCTTATGTTTGGAAAAATACCTATTAAATTTATTAAAACTAATACATGTAATTCAGTCGGTAAGGAAGGAAACTAAAAGATGTTTGTAAAAATTAGGTATACTTATTTATTGTTCAAGATACTTATTATTTAAATTCAAATTATATATATATATATTCACCTCTTTTAAATTTAAAATTTCATGTAACATTGAAGTTTGAACATGTACTTTTTTATTATTTCATTTAATCTTTTGTGCATGGGTAGAAAAGTAAGAAAATTTTTACGCGAAAAAAATTCTAAATAGAAGTTTTTTTTACCACTTTTAAAACACAGATTTGCATTATTTCTAGACATAAATAAGAATAACTTGTAATTACAAAGCAAATTTCATAAATGGTAGTATTATATAATTTTGTAAAATCTATAAGAAATTTACAGATACTATTTACTTTCATACATTCATTCTAATACAATGATATACTTTATAAATTCCTCATAGATATTTTAATGAAATTAGATTCAGTTAAATATTGCTAATAAAGTGAATATTGTAATACTACACAAAGATTTTTATATTATTTAAACAAATATAAGCAAAATAACTTATAGCAATAAATGATAAGAATAGATTTACTTATATTACTTGATATCCATATCTAATTTATATAAAGCAGAAATGAGTCTAGACAAACAACAGTACAGAATTGAAACAAAATATAAACTAGCTGAGAAATGACATAACAAATTATAAAGAAAATAAAAAATGCTTGGATCCTTTCTTGTCAGGGAAATATAAAACTGCCTTATGAGATTAAATATCAAAATAAATCGCTAAATATTTCTGACATGCAGTCAGTTTTATTTGTAATTAATGTTGTCAAGCATCCAACATTTATATGTTATAAATTTTAATATGTATCAATGTAGTCGAGCTTTATTAAACAATATAATGTTGGCATTTAAAAATTTACCACTGTAGTCAATATTATGAGGAAATGTGTTAAATATTTCCATACAATATAGGCTAAAAAAGATTTGCTATTTGTCAAAATTTAAACAAATCTAATTTAGAAACTCTTTAGTTATGGTTTCATTCAATGTATCTTCAAATACTCATTTACATAAAAAAAGTACATATATATGTATTACAATAAAACACATAATTAACATAATGGAATGCAAATTTTAATACATTATACATTAGTAAATATATACAAATAAATGATTTGCTAAAGTTTAATAAATTCCTATTAAATTATTGATAGTCATAGTTTCCTTTTGAAATAAATGTTTCAGAATTCATAGCAATCGCCAAACAATTTGTCAGGTAATTTCAACAGAACTTGACATTTCTTGTCATAATTTTCAGAAGTCCACATGGGAAATTTATTTCATCTTAATTACATTTAAGATGAGCTAATATTCTGAGCATTTCTTAAAGGAAACAAAATTAATTTTAAGAAATAGTTTTACAGATTATTAAAATAAATTATTATAAATTAAAAGCAATTGGAAAAGCAAATAAACAGTTATTAACAAACATTTTTATAATTATAATTAATACCATAATATTCAAGACTTACAAAATTATTTAAATGTTAAAAGAATACTATATAATAATCAAATTCAGAGTATTAAAGTATTATTTGCTGAAAATACGTAATTTTAAATTGTAACAGAAAAATTCTGTATAATAACAAATATATTATTTAAATTAATAATACTAGAAACAAATCAAAATAATAACTATAAAAGACAAAACAATTCATACTAGAACATTAGGGTATCAGTTTAGTTAGATAATTCGAATCGGTTGTCCGCATGCCCATATGTACCAGTTAAACCATATCGTAAAGTCATTCATTCATTCACAAACTTCCGTCCATTGACAAAAATCAATTTGACCTCAATAACATCGCGACCTTCGAATAGCATTCAGACGATATATTATAATTGATATAGATAGTTAACAATATAAAACATTTCACACAAAATAAAATGTAAAGGAAAACGTTTTTAAAATATAATAAATAATTCTTGAGAAGCGAATAGAGCCAGAGGGTATTTTAGCGTCACTACTAAGCCTATTTCCAGACTACAATTATAGAAGATAATATGAGAAAACAAAAGTTAACTTACTCGTCGTGGCTACCTTCCATTATTTTCAATTATTCCTTTTCCCATTTTATTATAATTCAACGAAATTCCACACCACGGAATTAATATCCTTCAATACATAGGCCTAACCATACCACACCGTACGTACCAAAACTTCGATTCAACAACACACACAGGAAATAGACCGGTTTACTCGATGTAGCAGTGCGTCATAAAAATAGTTTCCCGCAAAATTCGTTAATTCAGAGTTTTAATCTGTATTTGATGCACAATAAAGCTTTCTAATAGAGTAAATAATTCAATTTCGGCATAGGATGGAGAATAAAATCTACAGAGAAACTTTTATTCTTCCAAGTAAAAGTCATTGTTTTGATTGTGAGCGCGCACTTGTTCAGATTTTTTTTTTCAAGACTACCGCACAATAATGAGACTTCCTTCAATTTACCGCACAGTGTAGTGAAACAATTAAGTTAGTTTTTTTTAATCGCTACAAATCATTTAAGAAACATTTACAAGTTTCGACGAAGCAGCCTTAATTTTGAACAGTTGGAAGCAAGAAAACAAATAGTTAGCTAGATCGATCGTGCTAGTTCTCTCTGTTGGCGAAACCGAGGAGGTTATTCCATTCATCTTTTCGGGTGGGTGCGCAAAAACGGATACATACGCGTCTGGCATGTCTCTCTCTCTCTCTCTCATGTGGGTTTATACTATTGATATATTT
This sequence comes from Latrodectus geometricus, assembly GCA_026290005.1. NCBI lineage: Eukaryota > Metazoa > Arthropoda > Arachnida > Araneae > Theridiidae > Latrodectus > Latrodectus geometricus. The sequence goes on along the minus strand of JAPDSC010076997.1, from coordinate 39,336 downwards.
TCGAAATTTTTTTTTATCCTTTCTAATTTCCTTTGAATTATTTTAAATTTTACTATTATACTACATATTGTTATTACTTTTCAAAGAGAAATATTTTTAGTTTTATTTCGCTCAAAAATATTACCTTCTATTTGGTTTCGGATTTCATTGAGGAAAAACGTATGCGTACAAATTACTCTCTTTAAAGAAATAGAACAAAATGAATTTGGCGCGCACAGATACAAATCTGTTTTCTAAAGAAATTTCCTTGAATTTTCAAAAAGGAATAAAAGAGGGGATAAAAAATAATGAAACACGCTGCAACAATTATTATGAGCTTTATATTAGATTTATTTTTTATTTTATTATGCATTATCATTTAAAGTCTTTAATTGGTAAACACAGAAATATTTTAAATAACTTTCATCGCTTCTAGTAAATTGAATATTATCATACTATAATTAAATATATACATGTCCAAATCAAAATTTATAAATTATAATATTTTATTTCAAATTAAAAATTTTTATTATTTAATTTGTGCCAATTTCATATTATTATTTAAAATGTCATTGTTTTTCTTTAGGTTTAAATTTCAATCATTATGGATATTAACGTAATTTTGGTACTTTAAATAGTCAATTTGCTTAAGATTCTTTAAAATAATTCAGTAAAACTTAAAACGGCAAATAATTAAACCTTATTATGTTCCATTTTATTCCATTGGAATTTAACCAAAATTTATTTATAAATTCTTTGTAAATTTATTTTGTAATGCCGCTTATTGATTTTGTGATATTAAATGCAAGCTATATATATTTTTTCCAATATTCCTTCATTATTTGAAAATCCATTTATTTATTTAGATTTAGATGGAAGTTATTTTTATATAACTCTAAATCTGACATAAATATTTAAATTTAATTTGATGTTTAAATGTTTCTAAATTTAATTTTCCTTAAATTAAAATATTTTGTGAAATTTTTCTATGCCCTGAATAATTATTTTTTTTATCTTTATTTATATCTTTAGTTTTAATAACTTAAAACATTGTATTTTATATGTGTTACTACTGGTCAATACAAAAAATTAGACATGAAATAATAAATTATTCATCTATATAAAATGCTTTTGTAAACAATGTTGCTTCTATATGGTATCTTTGATACCATTACAGTTTAAAAGCTTTCTGTAACGCTTTATTATTTCATGCACCAAGTTTTCGTTAGATGAAATAATAAAGTTTGCGCCTTCCGATAGCACCAATCAAAAAGGATGGGTATTGTATAGGTATTTCAAGAGAAAAAACCTTTGAAATTTTCAATTATTTTTTTGGATAATTAAAGGAAACAAAAATGCAATATCTATTTTTTGTTGTTCAACAGTAACTGGCATTAAACTACGGTCCTTCTGATTCGAAGAACACAGCATTCTCACAAGTTTTATCGAGAGGATGTTTTATTCTTCCTAGATTTTTACAGATAGTATTCGTATGTATGTTTCAAAGGAAGAAACAAGGAAAATTCCGAAGTAACATTCCCGATAAGTGAATATGAAGAACATCTCTTTCTCAACAATAGCTGGGAAAGAACTTATGATCATCCATTTTGAAAAACGCCATCTTATCACAATGGCATTGCATAAATTTCATATGCTCTCAATTTATCTTCAAATGGAACAATTGATGTTTAAAATATATGTGTATATATTTTAAAAAATGATATATATTGAGACAAAAATATTTCCATGAAAGTATATCGTTAAAATATTAAAACAGAGAGCGATCACAGTATAGTGTAACCATTTTTTAGAATCTGTGGATCTTAATGTAAACTTAGCTTAATATGTTAAGCCTAAAGAAATTTGGAAAAATTATACAGAGTGAGAAAGATATATTTAACTGCAAATAAAGATAGTGACTGATAATATATCACTGTCTGATCACATTTATATCAGACAGTGATATACTGTCAATCACTAAAATATAAATCGATAAAAATATAGCCTTGGGTAAAAGACGTAGATAATATTCTTCAACTAAAGTGTGTTAGAATAAAATCCTTCCTAACGTTTTTCAAATTCATACCGAAATCTAAAAATTTCTCGAATCTTTTACATATGAATAAAAAATTAAGATAATGTTTATTAATATGTAATATCTTATTAGTTTTTCATTTAAAGGAATTATATAAAAGGAAAACCAATTATATCGGAATACAGATTCGAAAAGTATTATGAAAATTTTAATAAAAAGATGTTAATGAAATGTTCAATTTTAAATATAAACTCTTAAAAAATTAAATAAAAGTATTTATTCTGCTTTGGAAAGAAATTAAAGCAAATATATTTAAAGTTTTTGAAAAAGTGCAAAATTTCGCATATTAAAATTCGTAAGCACTTAAAGATAAGTAGTCTTAATCACAAATGGTAAATGGTAACTTAAAAATTATTTCCAACAAACCTATTATTTTTCTCAAAACTTAAAAATTACGTTATATTTCATATAATTTCGACACTTGCATCTTAGAAAAAATTTATACTAAACCTTATTAAAAACTAATATTATCAAACTCTTTATTTAAAAGTAAATTAAAAACTAATACTGAATTTAATACATCAAGAAATTGCATGTTAGTATAGTAACTAAGCACGGGGAAACTATTCGAATATTCATTCGGAATATGAGATAATTTTGCATTTTTATTTCTTGACTTAATGATATTCTTTATTCTATTAGGCATAAAATTAAAAAAAAAAATTTAAATATTATATAGATCCTTGATATATGATTTCCACTCTAAAACGTTCAAATATTCTATCGGTACACGTAATTTTGTGTTTTTGCTTTTTACCTTGATGTTTTTCTTTATTCAACTTAAGGAAAATTTGAATATTATTTGTTTATTGATTCACAAATCATTTTTGTTAACTTTGGATTAGATTTATTTATTTATTTATTTTATTTTTTTTTTTTTTATATTTTCAGCTGATTGTAAAATTGATTTAGTTTCTTAGCTCACAATATTTTTTCGATAATTTTCGGCTATTTCTGTTATTAAAACTACTGCTGAGCATTGTGGATCGACAAATAGCCAATATTTACCAAATCAAGCCAAATTTTGAATGAATTTTTTTTTTCATTCAAAATTTGATAAAAATTTAATGAGTTTGATAAAAGTTTGAGTAAATTTAATAAAAATTTGAGATGCAAATCAATTTTTTCATTACGTTTGCATGATTTTTATTTGGAGACTTGTAGACAATGTTCAAGAAAAAGTGAAACATGGACTGACCCGTTTCTAGGAAAGAATATTACAAAAATAATTCCAAAGAGTTCCATGGTATTATTTCATGTATTTTATAATTGTATTTCACTTGTAGAATTAATCCATTATATTTAAAAAATGAATAACTATGTAAAAATTATACTAAATAATATACTTGTACATAGTATTTTATGTATATAACATCATATATGAAATAAGCTATTTTAAACATAATGGTGCCTTTCTAATATTTCATTTACTATTTTAATACTTTTATAACAAGACTATTATCTATTTTTGCAATTACTGAGAAATACTCAGAAATCTTTTAATATGTTTTAATAAAATAAAATAAATTATGTTTTGATTCCATACATTAAAATTTGCATATCTTTGTAATTTAAAATTTAACAAAACATATTAATGAATTAGACGCCATAAATAATGAAAAGTACATCACTCTTGTAATTCAGATCAGTTGAAAGACTAAGAAAAAATATGTTACGGGTCACATAATTGCAATATTGTAAGTTGCCTTGATCAGATAATGTTAAAAACTCAGTACACTGTAATAATTTTAAATGAAAAATTACAAAGAGGGTTCTCATACACAAATTGAATTTGAATGTTGTTGATTGGAAAGAAATTATTGATCCCTCTAAGGGGAAAAAAAAAGAAGAAGAAGAGATAAGTTTCTGAATTTGATGAAGGATAAATTGTAGAGTACCATGATACCGAGATTTATCATGCCTTGATATTGTTGCTAGCTTCAGACAAGAGTCCATGACTATCTGCAGAATACAGTATCAATGGATTCTAGAAGGACATATGGACTGCTTTGTTGCATATCAGAGACCTATATTATGAAGATACGGACATGACATGTCATCAGCAAATTGCAGTGGCTCTGATTAGTAGTCATTCATATAAATATATATTATACATAGAAAGGTAATTAAGGTATAGTCATTCATATTATACATAGAAAGGTAATGAATGCGAATCCCGGCTTAACAGATGATTCGTCGTATTCGCTAAAGGCGTCTGAGGCACGATAAGTAGGTCATAGTCGCAATATCCTCCAAGTGGAATGATACTTCTAGGGATGGCAGGTCAAGTGTTGGGGGTCATCTGCTTGACCCCTGCTTCTACGAAGACTTCAATCCGGCTGTTTCCACTAACTGGTAGAATCCAACTTAAGGCTAGGTACCAGGGGTATGTTGGTGTAACAACAATATGTTATCCGTTTGTTTTTGATAGATGGTACTACGATGTCATGAATCTTGAGTAAAGCAATGAATTCGTTTAAAAATAAATATCTGCTAGATGACTTTTACAACAGTATGGAGTGTCGATTCGGAAACTACGGTTTTGGAATCATCACAAACAGGATATATAAATGGCACACAGTTACCTTTTTAGAAAATTCTCGTTTTGTTTACTGTACTGTGATGGTCACATCTGTACTTCGCAGCATTTTGGTGCCCATTCATTGTCAACGGACATTTGAAATCATCTTTTTGACCCATCCCTATTATGTCATGAGTTGTCATTTGATGTATGCCTCGACCACCTCTTGTTTGCATCTACATTACTTTGAACAGTTACCGTTACATTTTTAACTTTGTTAATAAAGTCAGACCTCTACCTTTTATTCAATGTTCAGATCGAGACAGCAAAAAGCTGCGTTTCACCAAGATAATGTAGAGCCAAATTTTGCTGGTATTGTAAGGACCTTTTTGATAGGAAAAATATTAGACAGTTTTTCTACTCAGAACATTCTCTAGATCTCACACAAACAGAAAATGTCTCATCAATAAATAATGCAATACTTGTAAATAAATAATGTCTTGAAGGAATACAACTTTAAACTAATAAATAATGTCTTGAAAGGTAACTTTAAACTAATAAATAATGTCTTGAATTGTAATAAATAATGTCTAAATAAATAATGTCCTGAAGGTTTAAAAGAGCTATAAGAATATAATGAATGATATACATAATAATATAAAATTATTATAAACTGAATTTTGATATTCCGACCGGTTCGTTGTTAAGCTTGATTCTTTCAAAAATAAAAATTATTGTTTTTACCATACATAACGATATTTTATAATGTGAAAATTTCCTCATTATTTTTTATTTTAGTAATGCTGATGCATTTAAGAAAAAAAATATCTTAAACTTTAAGTTCTGAAATGTTTAACAATTAACAGATTAATGAAAAGATATCTAGAAACAAGAAAATTTTTAATAAAAAGCCAATTGAAAGAAAATGACTAACACGATCGAAAATTGGATGAATCAGCAACGCATTGCAATATGCCAACATAATAATATCCTCACTTAATCAACTGCAACAGGAGGAATATGATATAGAAATGCATAAAAATTGTGCTTCTACCTCTACTGGATACATTCTTAGAATTAGGATTTAGAACACCTGATAAGAGAAAGAATCCAAGATATTGCAGATGGTTCAGGCAATGGTTTGAACAATAATTTTTCTGACAAATTTTCTGTTGTGATGAAGCATAACTTTCTAAGACATAAGTCGAAACAATCGTACAGGGTTGATTTAAAATCCACACGTATTCTTTGAAAATTTATTGCTCTCGTGAAAAATCAAAGTAAAATAATATATATCAAATATCAGTTTTGTCTGGAAAAAAATGACATTTATTCAAAAATCTGGTTTGCAAATAACACAGTTTTTATTTAAAAAAAAGTAGCATTATATTATCACATATTAAAAAAAAAAAAAAAAAAAAGAAAACTAGTCATAACAATAACTTATAATTTAGTTTCATGTTTTCAAGGATAAAGGGGTGCGATATATTTTCTTTTAGAATTGCAAATTAAGAAATGTTATTTGTTATATCGCGTCAAGTAATATATTTTGGACAGTTATAAAATATAATTTGAAAAATACTGCATAGAAAAATATCTTTCAATCACACCATGAAATGTTATCCGTTATAGACTAAAATATTATTTAAAATTTATCGATAAAATATTTATTGTACTAAATTTATTAATAGAAAGTATTCTGCTTTGAATAAGTTTCTATTGAAGAAAATTGAACAGTAATATATATTATTCTCGGTAATTATACATTTTTTTAGTTGATGAATTATTAAATAAGGATAAATTACAAAAATAAAGTTAAATAAGTATAAATTTTTAAGCAAATCATAAAATCGACTGCAATAATATAAATTTGCTTTGTACTTTCCTTCCAGTTTTCAACATATAATTGTGACAATCATCTTATGAAATCCCTGTTAGGAAATGATCAATATTTGGTTGCGATAACACATAAATATACAAATTTCTTTTAATATTTAGAAAGATTTATATATATATACTATGTATGTGTGTTAGTTTACTCGTTACTAATTTAAACTGTCATAAGTTTAAATTAATAACGCGAGTAAACTAACACACACTTTCTTTAAAAGCTAGTTTAGTTATTTAGTTTCTCAAAAAATTTTTATCATCCAAATCTATAGGTCATTTGTAATTTTAATGCAAATTTTATTTTCAACATTCATAGCAAAAGCAGAGAGAGAGAGAGAGAAATATAGAAAAAATAATCACTAAAAAAAGAATACACTCTATACGGAAACCACATCCCCATTTTCCAAGTATGCTACGCATATTGGAAAGAATGGGGAATTTGGTTGTTGATCAGTTTTTCCATTACATCAAGAAATAAGTTCACCATGTCTGCCTTGACTGATTGATTAAGTCCCAATCAGTGATCATTGGTTGATAGATCAAGTCAATGAAAATAACTTAGCTATCTATTTATTTTACATCTTTCTTCATTAACTTGAGAGGGAATTTGCCAGTAAAGTTTCCATAAATAAGAGTTATTTAAAGAAATTCAAAAGTATAATAATTTAAATGTGTCTGTGATTACTCTCGCTTTTAGTTTTACAATATGAAAAAAAAAATATTTATACAATGAAAAAATAGTTATTGAAATTTTTATGTCTATAATTGGTTCATAGGAGAATGGTTTTTTTAAATCTAAATTAATGTAGGATAATTTATTCCTTATACTTTAAAATAAAATCCTTTTTATATCCAATTGGTATTATCTCATGTAGTTATTTCTGGCAACGAGATGGCAGATACTCTGTGATGAAGGCAGCTACTTTTTTGACTCTTCAACCAGATGTGTTCCATTTTCTCAGTGAATTATTCTCAAATAAAAAGAAATTAAGTAAGGACGTGTGGAAATTTCCTCTCGAACACTATTGAAGATCTCTGGTGGTGCTATTCTGCTATTTTTTGGGCGACAGAAACCAGCAAACTTGTCTCTCGCGATTCGCCAGTGGACATTAGCAGTCGGTTTCTTTTAGGCAGGAACAGAAAGTCCTTAAGACTTGCACCAAGTGTAAATTTGCTCAGGCTTCATCTGAGCATATTTTAAATAACATCGATTTTACAATGGATGAGATGTTTTCCAAACACCTTGACTTTTTTAGTTGTTTTCGAAGGTTTTGGATTTATGGAATTGGTTTGATTTTGTCATGCCAGCTATGAATCAGAAGCAACAATGATAATTGTTGCATCAAATTTTATAATATAATAATTATTTAGCATAAATTATCACAAAAGTTCTGTTATTTAAGAAACGTTAGTAGATATTACAAAACATATCCTTTTCAGATTAGTTATAACTTTTGATTTAATAACATTTTACTGTGAATAAATTACTTAACATATCATTATGTCAAATCATAAAATTTCAATGATGAAAA
>JAPDSC010076997.1:11045-26319 GCA_026290005.1 Latrodectus geometricus | reverse complement strand
TAGATTCATATAAATCTGATATTTCAAATTTTACTTCTAAATTGTTGCAAATTTCAAATATTTATATTATAAATTATATTTTACGTTACTGTAATATAAGCAAATGATTAAATAACTGTTGTAAAATAAAAAATAAATTTTATTTTAAAATATTCAAACCTCCTCCCCAATTCAAGCGGATTTCATCACGTTTCACTTCAGAGGTACAAAATAAATTGAATTATATGCTCAAAATTGTGAAAAAAGGATTTCTTAAAAAAATAATGATAATAATAATATTGCATGAAATAAGATTTGTAGATCCTTGACGGTTAAGATTTTATTTTAAATGTTTCTTCATAAAATTTTTTAATATCTTTTTCACGCAATATAAATGGTTGTAAGTCAACACATTTTGTGTTTTACTTACGTAGAATCAGTTATTCTTTTTACAAAAGGGAATCAGAATTTCGTGAGTTTAAGTACATATTTCCTTAGTGGTGAATCAAACACAAAATATAAATCATCTTATTTTTCATATCTCTCAAATTTTGTGTCAATTCCAGATACGAACTAGAAAACGTATTCCAGAAACAAACTAAAAAATATATACCAGATCATCATCATCAGCATAGGCACGACAACCTTTTGTGGAACTGGGCCTTCCTCAGAAGCTTTTCCCAATCTGCCTTTCTCCCAGCAATTGATCTCCAGTTCTTTACTTTTGGGATGGCAAAGTCCTCATCCACAGTCTGTCCATCTCTTTTTGGGCCTTCCTCAAGGTCTTTTATTAGAGGGGGTTACATTAAAAACTTTTAATGCTGTTCGTTCTGGGCTCATTCTTACTACATGCCCTGCCCATCTCATTCTGCTTAGTTTTATAGACTTGATAATATCATTGTATATACCAGATACAAACTAGAAATTCTGCAGAAAAAATAGAGATAAAAAGCGTTTTTGAATTATGTTACATAATGTTTTTACTTACTTGTTATTACTTTTTTTAACACTATAACGACGGTTAAATGTGTAAAGTACGTTAAATGGAATAATGTTGACTATTCAATACATAGAGATGTGTTTGGTATTTAGGAAAAGATTTTAAAATACATTAAAAATCAATACATAGCTGAGATTTTGGGCGTGTGTACGTATATATTTATGCAGGTATATACATACAGGCAAATTATCATAAATAGGTAATAGAGGGATAAAATTGTGGGTTACTCATCGCTTGAAAATCAATAATCATCATCAAACATCTGCGTACATAACAACTATTTTATAATTAAGGATAAAATAGTTATATTTATAATTTTGTTTATTGTTAATATCGTAAACTAACTTAAACTTTTGATAGTTTACTATAATTTCCAAGTTCACTTACTGTTGCATTAGTTTTCTGAAGTATTTTTCATTTAAATTACAATAAGGTTTTTTTTCGCAATTTTAATGAAAGCAAGTTTCTGCCTGATTGTTTCACATGGTTAAAAAAAAATGAACAAGTAAAAAAATCTTATAATTTGAGTCATATTTTTATTACAATTATTAATTTCTTAGAAAAATACTTTTAAGAAAAAATAAAATTAAGAGAACTAATTGCTTGTTTTTGACCTTGTTCAAATTATATATTTATAAAGCACAGTATAAACTATATTTGAATTTAAATATATATATATTTATACATTATTTAAATTCAAATGTGGTTTATATATATATATATATATATATATATATATATGTGTGTGTGTGTGTGTGATTTATAATTAATCATATGGATTAATTATTTTTGACATCATAGAAATTATTTGTATATTTTTATTTTCAGTAAAAAATTATTTTAGCGGTGGTTAAAACGGAACAGTTGCAAAAAATAACTAGTCGATTGTATATTCCTTTTCACTCTTCTTCTTCTACAGAAATTAATTAAAAAAATCTTAGAATTTGAAAGTTGTAATTCTATTCAGTTTTTTGTAAGCCTTTTAAAAATAATTAATAGTTTGATGCATTTTTACTCCTTTATTTAAGAATATTATTAAAATTTCATCATATGTGTATGTATTAAAAAATATTAGAAATTAATTATCTAAGTATAAGTAGTATTTTTAAAAACATTTATAATGAAATAATGCTATTATTACCAATGGAAATATTTCATTTGGTATTTGTTTAAATTTTCTTAATTACTATTGAAATGAACTGAAAATGATGAAAGATAATTAAGCTTACAATAAAACAAATAAATTTTTCCAAAATTTGTTTTTTTTATTTCGAGCAATATTATAAATAAAACTACATCAAACTTATTAAATTTAATTCAATTTTAAAGCTTCTTTTTATTAGAAAGAATTAACTTTCTTATAACTGTACTTACAACCTTCCCTGATTAAATGTACTTAATAGGTTAAGAAGCTATCCTAAATGATAAATTTTCTGTCTAAAATTAAAAGAAAAGAGGATTATAAACCAGGCAAATAATTAAACGGCATTAAAAATAAGAAACTAAAATTAATTTTGACCTCCGCACACTTAAGTATACTTCAAACATTAATTACCCAAACGTTACCATAGGAACAGGAACAGTATGGTAAGTGAAACTTAGTTTTAAATACTTTTGCTGACATGATGACCTAAAAGAATTAAAATCATTTATTTTGTAAAAAGAAAAAAAAAATCATTTGGAGAGGGTTTTATTAAAAATTCTAAGATTGGCATATTTCATTTTCCAAAATTTTTCTTCTACTGAAATTATCCATTAAATATTCAATGTTTATTAGTTAAAAATGTACATTTAAAAGTCAGTAAAATGGCAAAATATTTTTAACTCTTTATTTTCATTTTAAAATTGGTTAGGGTATAGATTAGGGTGCCTTTTTGATTCTCGCCAAGTTGTGATCGCGATTGATCGCCAAACTGGGCAAAACTAATCGTGTTCTGATTGGTTTAGATGCAGTCGAGGCTCTGATTGGTTTATCTGATTGGTTACCTGTTTGCACTGTAATAGGAGCGAACAAGAATGGAGCCATAAAAATCACCTAGTTCACCAAAGGGCACCCTAAAGTATAGTTTTACTTTAAAATTCACTATCGTGAATTTTAAGTAAAACTATACTTTAGGGTGCCCTTTGGTGAACTAGATTTTAGATAAATCTCCAAAATAGTCATATTTGGAGATTTATCTCCATAATTAGCGATAGTGACGTTCACTATCGCTAATTATGGAGATAAATCTCCAAATATGACTATTTATTGATGGCATGGATAAAAGATTAAATTTATACTTTCGTATTTTTTTTTTTTTTAATTCCTTTCCAGGATAAGAAAACATTTCTTATGCCCAAAAGTTTACTAGAAATTTAGTAAGAGTATAGTAATAGAGAAATGTTAAAGAATGACGTAATGTTAGTGGTTTCTGTGTAAAAATTTCAGTAAATGTTTTTAAAAATTTACATTTTTGAATTTGTAAAAATGTTTTTCAACAAGCTGAAATTTTAAAATAAAAGATAAGCACAAAACGTGAAAAGTACTTGCAAATTTAATAAATAGTCAAAATTTTGCTATCCAAGTGGTTGGGTATATGGTTGGTTGGGTTTTATAGCACAAGATCCAAACTAAGACAAACTGACCAATTCTCAGAAGTAAATTTAGAAAATTTATTCATGATAAAACTTTATATTTTTATTGCGATGAAGCTAAGTTTATACCAGATATTGCTGAAAGGAATGATAAATAAAACATTTATTTTTTGTTATTTAAACATAATGGGGGTTAAATTGCCGTTTAGGTCTCCTTCGCCAACTCGCGAATTTGGAGCGCTTTTTCGCGCATGCTCATTAATTACTTTTTTGTTTTAGCCTTTTCATTGGTCGCTAATTAAGTTTCACTTTGAAATAGCGGCAGAATTTTCATCATGGCATTGGCGTTTATGAAAACGCGACAAGCAGAGAACCTAAAGCACATTTTCACCTTAGTGGGAATTTATTAATATAATTAAATAAGTGTGATTTAGATCTTGATTTGTACATTTATTACATATATTTGCTCACTTGGCAAAAGAACTAAATGATATATTTTTGTCACCTTGAATGAATTGCAAAAATTTTTTATGAATTTAAATGAATTTTCTTCAATATTTTGCTAATCCTCGAATTTTAAAAAGTAAACTAATATTTATACTCGAAATATTATGACACAGACGATAGGCCAAATATACCTTTTAATAACTCAAAATTTTTGGAGAAATGCTCATAAGATCAATTATAAAAATTTACGAAAATCACTTAAAAAAAAAAGAGAGAGAAAGAGAGAGAATTCTAACAATTTCCAATTTTTCTAGTGGCAGAATGGCTCAGAATTTCCTCCATTCTTTTTCGAATTTCCATGTCTAATTGATTTATGAAAGTATACTTAACAGATGAAAATATTCAAATTTCACAATTTTAACTTATAAAAAAAAGAAATATTTAAAATCAATAGGTGAGATGTAGTGATTAATCATAAGGAACCTTTATGGAAACTCAGAAGTTTTGATCACCACCGTTTCCAATAAGTTTTACTAGTTAAATTTTAGAAGCATAATTTACAAATTTAAAAATCCAAATGATAAATCTGCCTTACATTTGGATTTAAACTATGATATAAACAAAGAACTTATGGCAGACTTTTTCAGACTTTTATCAAGTAGTCCAATAAAATTACAAATGTTGTTTTAATAATATGCTAATTAATTAATTAATTATTATTTTTTTATTTATTTATTTGCTTTTTTTGGTTAGACTATACTTTAAGGTACCCCTTTGATTCTCGCCAATTTGTGATTGCGAGTGATCGCCAAACTGGGCAAAACCCAATCGTATTCTGATTGCAACAGAGCAATTGATTGTTCTGTGCCAACAAAAATCGCCAATAAAATCTATAGTCAAACAAAGTTCACCATGTTAGCCAAGGGGCACCCTAAAATATAGTTTTACCTTTTTTCAATAATGAAAATCTGAACAGAAGTTAGTTGAATTTGCAATCACTGATGCCAATCTCATGTAAGGAAAAAATATCTGGCCATGCAAAAAATATATTAAAATTTACCCTATATTTGGTATTATACAAACCACGAGATAAAATTTTAGTTGTATGTAATTCAATCTCTGATAACATGGCTATTTAATAATTTAAAAATTTTAAGAACAAATTATACTTTCTCAATTTGAAAACGAGTGAAAGTAAATCAATCTTGCTTATGACAGAGTTGAAACTGATCAAATTTTGACATACGTCTGATATACATTTGTCAGTGAGTTATTTATGTCAATAATTTTGCATGGATATTCCATGCTTCCATTTCATTAAACATCATAAAAAAATTCTTTTCATTGGGAACTGTCTCGAAAGTTAGCCATGCATCATTACAAATAATTCTTGATTTGCCTAGCATGTATTGCAATATAATACAAGCCAAAAGAAATAGCAATTGAGAATAACATTGGCGCTGTACCCAGAAAGAAATACGATAAGATTCCAGCTATTAATAACCAGAATTTTCATTCAAACATGACAATGAACATTAAAAAAGACTTGATTAAAAAGACTAGCAAGGTAAAGAAGTCGTCAACAGTAAAACTCAACCCTCGTCAATAAGATTATAAGTCACATTTTTCAGAATTAACAAGTAACAGTTGACATTGAAAATAAAAAAGATACGACATTGTCAGTTGACAAAATATCAAAACTCTTTTGGATTATGAAAGTATATCAACATCATTTGTCATTGTAAATAATTTTTGTTTTGTCTATTTTAATCGAACAATTTTTATTTTATAAACTTATAAAAATATTTATTTGCAAAATATATTAATGAATACTAAAACTTGATTATATATATATATTTGATATGATTTATTATGCAAATATTAATGAATAGGATTACTACAAAAACATTTTCCTGAAAAAATGTAATCAGATTTGGTTCGTTTTGAACAGGAGAAGAAATTTCTAATAATTTACCAAAAACTGCATTTAGGATTTAAAATGCGAATTTAATATCAAACAGAACAGAAAAACGTTGGACAAAGCTTATTTCTTTTCAAAAGTATTACATTAAATGATGTATTCTTGAAAGGAGTATTCTCTTGTGGAATCTGTAAGAAAAATTATTCTAAGTATATTCGGAAGATAAAATGCAATATTCTAAGCAAGAAATCTTCCACAACGGTCTAACGACCTAAAGATAATTCTATAAAATTCGAGGAAATAAGTCTTAAATGTAAGCAACAAAAGCTCAGGATAAACGTTATCAAAAGGAAATGTTTTACACTTAAAGGTTTTAAATCTTCAAAACAAATTCAACTGAATTTTATAATGCAGAGTTACAAAGTTAAACACAAAGAACAAACCTACACATTATCTATAATGGGAATGTTTACTTTATGGAAAAAAAGTGTCTATTCTCTTATAAGAATAGCATGGTAATAGAAACTTTTTGTTATGAAATAGAATATTTGACCTCATGTGTCAATATTGGAATGTATTTTATGTATTAAAGATATCAAAGTTCTTCCGACATCTTAGAAATAGTCATGTTATGATTCAAATAGAATGCATCTGGAGTTAACAAATATTGTTCATCAGAGAGTCTTAATAATACAGTTCAGTTAATTAAAGGCCTCATTATGGTTGCCGTATCATAATCCGGAAATATCCGCTCTAATTGAAAGATGCATATCACTCAAGTGACACAAGATTATTTTTTTAGGCCTAACGCCAATCACTTGATATACTATTATATAAAATGTGAAGAAAAGACAATTTTCTGTTTATTTCTATAAATATAATTAATTCCTCGTGGGAAAAATGTGCTTAGTTGTAAGTTCAAATAACTTAGCGTGTACTAAAACCAATATCGAAAATTTACAGTTCTAAGAAATGTTCTAAAATAAGAGTTTCACATATAAAACCCAGCTGGTAATTGAAACATTTTTGTTTTAGTATTCTTTAATCAATTTAATATTTTCTATAATCTTTCATTCGAAAGAACCGAATTATATACAATTCATGTTAAGCTCGAAATCGCAGACAATATTTCAGTCATGATTTTATGTGTGATTCCATATCTTTTAAAAGTTTATCATATTCACAATTTCAGATTAATTTTCCTCGGGGGTTTAGATCCTGAAATTCAAGAAAATTCGAAAAATATTAAATCAGCGTTTGAATGTGAAATAATATACCTCATGAATACTAGTACTAATTACATTACTTTATATTCATTCATAGTATACTAATGAATATAAAGTAATATAACTTAAAGATGACACATAAAATGTTCATAGTTACAGGCATTTTTTAAAAATTGATATTGATAATGATATTGAAAAATTTAAATTTCTAATATAATTATTTCTCAGGATTTTTTTTTTTTTTTTTTTTTTTTTTTTTTTTTTTTCGTTAAACTCTTTAAGTTTTCCATTTTTTTCTTCAAACATTCTTTTTAACGGCAATATATTTTTCAAGCTATTCAATTCATTATATGAAAAAAGTTATTGCTATTGGCTTACAAAGAATTCATATTTCATTTTGAACTTCCCAATAAAGTAATTATTTTGGTTAATTCCCAGTGAACGGTACGCTCCTTGTTCGGTACGCATATATACAACGGTACGCATATATACAATTATAATTAATTGTATATAATATTGTATAAAACTATATTATTTCTATAAAATAATATAATTTTATATTATATAATTATATTAATTGTATATTGTATAATTATATTAATTGTATAAAAATAGCGTACCGTACACTGGGATACAGCCATTATTTTTAGAATTGTTTTAATAAAAAAAGACAATACAATCTATTTTTCCTTATTACTTTAAAAAAATATTTTTTATGTACTTTTTAAAATTTTAAGATAGTAATTTTAAAAGCAATTTATATTCTTAAGGAAAATTTAACTGTTAATTTTTTTAAATTGTTTTCCATATTCCAAGAAACTATCCTGACTGACACACACACACACACACATATATATAATATGATTTTGAAATTCAAATCACATGAAACAAAATTAAAAATTACTCAAGAAAATCTAAGAAATAAAATCCATGTTAAAGTTTGCCTCTATATGATCACGAGACGAATTGTACAAAATGGTGCACGTATTGTGTAAACATGCCGTTTATCTTATAATTATATTACAATCGCGAGTTTCCAATTCTACGGTATATGGATTCGATTCCCTGCCTTTGGTATTGAACGTTTAAAGTGATTTGGAATGCAGTTCAAATTGTAAGTTCCACTTGTACCAACCGAATATATTTCCTTTCTAAAATATATAATCTCTTCGCATTTTCACGCAACACCACGAAATGTTTTGATATAATACTTCGCCCTGTGTCACTTAAACCTTATTTTATTTTTTGCAGCTGATTCTTAATAACTCAATCGTAGTTAAAAAAAAATGGAGGGGAGGAATTAAATGTTTTAAATTGAAAAAAAAATCTGAAAAATATACTTCCCTTTATTTATTTATTTGGTACATAAATTTAAATTCAAGTGCCCTTTAAATATGTCGTGGTCGCAATGTCGTCCATGCGAAAGGATGCCTCTGTGGGTGATAGGCCGAACTGTGCATCTGCTTCTAAATTATGAAGACCCACCCGCTTATAAGTTGTCATCACTTATTCCACTTGTATTTCTGAATGGTGGAAATCCTATAGCAGCCGGGCATTAGAAATAAAAATTAAAATTTAAACTCAAAGAAAATTTCAAAAAATATAAAAATAGAACAACAACACGAAATCTTTTTTTTTTTATTCTTACAAATGTAATAAACTGTTCCTTCCACAAATAAAGGAATAGTAGCAAAAATAATTAACAAATATTTTTTGTATTACATTAGCACAATGCATTAGAATATTGTTATAAAAATTTATTACAATATTCTTTTTATGTATGTATTATTAAATACTGATACATACAGTGTTATTATTTAATACCTATCACATAAACTATACGTTCTAGACAATATAGGATTCTTGTTCTAGGCCAGTTTATTTTTTTAAACGTAAACGAATCATTGACGGAACGTCTTTCTAACATTTTCAGAATTCATTTGACACATTTTGAGCTGTGAAAACTGGCGTTTTTTTTCGTTGTTCCTGTACCGAATGAATCTTGAAGGTTTTCTTCAAAAAGTCATCTGAATGCTTTAGTGAAATCTGTAGAAATATTTTCCTGTGTTTCGTATTCAATCGCGAATTTTTCTCTTTTTTAAAACTGTCTTGAATATGCAAATGCAAGAATTAGAAATAATCTTTCAATACTTAACTTTGGTCAACGGGAAAATAGCTTCCTGAAACCACATAGTGTCACAACTATTAAGTTTTTTATACTAATTAATTTTTTGAGTTTTTTTTTTTTTTTTTTTTTTTTACAATATTACGAAATTTTTATATTTGCACAATTGATAACAAAATATAATCCTAGGAAATTAAATATTTTTTTAAATAATTATTTTTACTTTTTTGTACTTTTTTTTTTCTAATGACGGGCACAGGGTGACTAACCCTTTGCCACAACAAGACCGGAAACTGCTACTCATTTATCGTTACCCGGTGGGTAGCTGTGAGCCAAGTCACGGTGCCCACTACCACACCGTGAACTTGGTACCACCACAAACCCGTTCGTAGGGTTAACAACATTCATTTATCAACTTAGTTTTATAAAGGCCAGGGAAACAGAGAGCGAGAATAGAATACCTGTACCCGAACCGGGATTTGAACCCGCGACCAACAAAGTGGGAGTTAACAACGCTAACCACTCAGCCATTTCTATATGGGGTTTTAAAAACGATTGTGAACAATTTTTTAATGATACATTACATGAATTTTCATAAATGTGTATATTATATTAAAAGCACTAAAAATAATAAAAGTTTATGTAAATATTTGAAGTAGCTTTTAAATTTGTATCAGTTTGTTTTAAGAAATTAGAACTATTCACTTACACATAACTGTCAAATTTTTTTTTTTTTTTTTTTTTTGAAAATTTTAGTTAAATCTTTATTTTTTTATAGATTAATATATTGATTGCAGTTTTTAACATTTATAGTATTTACAATTTTAGTAAAATATTGATAATATGTAACTAAGAATAACTATACTTGTATAACTAACTATTTTTGTCGATAACATTATTTTTTATTTTGATACGCCCAAAAAAATAGGATAAAAAATTAACAAAATGAACTTTTTCGTAAAGACATTTATAAAACAAAGATAAATTAATAAGCATTTCTGTGAGTGTGATATTTTAGTTATTAAATACATTAATAAGCAAATATTTCTTTATTTTCCTACATGAAAACCATTGAATAGTTATATTTTAAAATCTACTTCTTACACATATATACAGACTTTTACAGTTTTTATTGCTAGCAACATAATTTTATGTCAATATCATTAAAAATATTTTATGTAATCGTGTTAAAGTACGGAAATTATTTTCTGAAAGAAATAATTTTTAAAAAAATATTTAATTTTACATGGAAAAGTTTTTTTATTAATTAAGATGATCTTTCATATTTTCGATAAAAATTTAGAAAATAAAAAACCATGCACCTTAAACAATAAATTGTTATAGGAAATTGTAATACTCTTTCTGGGAAAAATTCAAGTGAGAAAGTCATTTCTCAATTATTTTTTTTAATACTAGCGTCAAAAATTTTTTTTGAAGAATTACATTCCATAGAACAGTAAAAAAAAAATGTTCGATTTCGTAAAATACAATTTATCTTTTATTAGTATTCAAAATCTTGTGTTCATCTGTAAAGAACTCAGAACTCAACACCGTTTACCAAAATTTGTATTATGATCCTTTTTTATAATTATATAAATTTGTGTTTCTACTATTTAAGATGGCATTTCTGCATTTTTTTATTCCAAAGGTAAGATATTTCTTAAAAATTGTATTGGAATACTCTCTCCATTCCAAAAAAACGGAAATTAAAAAAGAACAAAACATTCTCAGCTGTAATTAAGTAGCAGCTGAAAAGGAATTTGAAACATCTGTAAACATCCGGTGTAAAATGTCACTGGGAGATACGAAAAAAGATCTAATTCGGGATTTTTTTTTATTTTTAGCTTGCATCAAATAACAATAAATAAAAATATAAATCCGATATGAATTTATCTGATATTAAGAAATAGTTTTTCCCTTTTTCCCCCTTCGATTTATATAGTTGTTGTTATTCTTGTGAGGTATGTTTTTTTTTCACGATGTTATATTTAAAAATGTAATCATCAAACATCTGATAAAATAATTGCGTTAAAGTCATATTTTCGTTACGAATTTACAGTAAATGAATGCAAGCAGAAGACGTAATGAAATTTTTACATTTTTTATTTATTTCTTACTTTATGCTCTTAGTATAATAATCAAAATACTATCATGTTCTTTCTTATTTTTTTAGAATTTTCTTTATTTTTTATATTTTTATAGAATTTTTAATCTTTTTTTTATATTTTGTTTAGAATTTTTTTTTTAATATTATATATACAATGAACTTAATCATTATTTATAAACACAAAGAAATTACGAAACAAAATTTTGTTTTTAAATAAAATTTCATCATGAAAAAAATATATATACACACACATAAATAGATATAGAGATATTATATATATTAATATATACATACATGTGGATAGATATAGAGAAAGATAGATGTTTTTACTTATTTAGAGATATATAATAAAATTATCTATCGTAAATACAATGAATGAAATATTTTAAAGCTCTAATCGGGATAGATTTTAAGTAACTGAAAAGAAGAAATATTATTTACTCGCTTGAAGTATGTTTTATACGTCATTTTATAATAAAATAATTACAATTATGGGAAAATTTACCATTCTTTTTGCTTTATCATATTCAATAATTAATGTAATACTATAAGCCTGTTTACTAAGTCCTCTCATATTTATATTTTACATAAAATGTGCTTTAGAATTCTTTAGAAATTACATAATTATTTCGGATTTAATTTTCAAAATAAAATTTTTCGCAAGCATTGAAAGTGTGATTTAAGTTTGAATGAAATTCAGATTTATTGTAATATTTTATATATAGTGCAAAATTACGAAACTTAAATCCTTGTTTTATAATTAAGAAGGAAATAAGCATTTAATTGAGCAGTGTGTAATGAAAGAAATAATTGCGTACTTCATTTTCATTAAAAACTTTTCGAAAACTACTACAGCTGAATACTTCACTGCGTACCAAAACAGGATACAAGCGAAAAACACTTCGTGTGGCCAACTATTAATTATTCCATTTCACACAGACCAGCTGCTATTCATTGAGTAAAAGAGGGAAAAATAGAAGAAGGGAGGAATTACGACTACATTTCTGTTCCAAATACGCGACGTGACGTCACGAAAGTTCTTTTTCTCTTTATGAATGAATGAAGGACTGTCACACTTCCGTCACAGTGCGTTGGCGGGAAAAAATACGTGGTCTCCACGCCTATATTGAGAAAAACGACCTTGATTTGCTAATGCTAGGGGAAACGAAAGGAAAAGAGATAAACAATGAAAAATACGGCAGAAAGAAAGGAAAAATAGATCATCTGATAGGGCAGATCGTTCGGCGGCGGATGTGCTGCTTTCCGCTTTTAGGACAGTTGATTGCCGCAGTTGAAGGTTTTCGGAGCAAGGTGAATGATAGTACACCAAGTTAAATAACACTTAACTTTCTTAAAATGTGCATTTAGCCACTATTTTTTAATAAAATTGTTAAAAATAGTAGTTGTATTAAAATAATTAAAAATAGAATTATTGATCTAAATTTCCAAAATTCAAGACAAATTATCGAGAATTTTAATGTGAAGAAAATTTTTAAGTATTTTGGATTTCAAAGTATTACTGTTCTTTTAATAATTTTTTGCAGCAATTATATAATTATTTCATTATTCACAATTATCCCATAGTAGTTGCGTAAAAAAAAAGAAAGAATTAATATTTAATTTTCATGATACTAATTTCATTTTTACAGAACTTTTTTGAGTTCATAAAAAATAAGGTATTTAATAGAATTATATTAAAATTTATTATTTTTAGTTAACTTTATCAAACTAAACAACAATTCAAATATAAAGTTAAAGGAAAAATAGCTCATGTGATTTACAATGATAAAATTTATATTTTATTGTAAATTATAAATTATTTTCATGTTATTTACAATAATAAAATATGAAATTTACTATTGGAAATTACATGAAAACAGTTCATTAGTTGCTACATTATCTTTGCAACTGCTCAAAATTTTTAGTAAGTGTTGTGTTAAGAAATCCTTTTAAAATTCCTAATAACAAAGGTAAATTTTTGAGTAATTTCATTTTTATTACTTAAAGAATAATTTCATAAAAAAATTCCTATTTACACACATTCCGGATTATAATTTACGTATTGGAATATTATTTGAATAAAAGAAGTTTAATTCATAGCATTTTAAAACCAAATACTAATAAACTGAAACTCAATCATGTAATTTTATAATTATTTTATGAAAAATTTTTGTCTATGTGAATAACACTTCAAACCAAATTTTTAATTTAAAATTATATTTATGGACTACTTTTAACTGTAATTAGTGTTATATCTCGTGAAATATGTATATTTAAATAACGAATTCTATTTTACGAATATAAAAATAAATCCTAATATTTTTTACGAATATAAAAATAGAATTTATTCTGTGTTTAAAGGTATAAATTTCATGTTAATTTATGTGTAACTTTTTTTTCTTACATTAGATGCAAAAGGATTATTAAATAATCGTCGTTTTATATTCTATGTCGCGAGTTCAATAAGATAAAATTCTAACAGAATAATTCTTTTTTTTTTTTTTTTTTTTCGAAAAGAACGAATTCCGTTGCATGGACAAACGCTCTCTTTTACCGTCGAAATGAAAGTGCCTTTGAAATACACAATCACGGAAAAGTTGTTTCCTCGTGAAGAGCAAATGAGTAATAAACAGAGCAGGGATAGAACGGAAAACAGAGAACTCACCTGGTGTCGGCTTCCGGTGGAAGCGTCATTTCCGTTTCCGGCCAAGCAACAGAGGGACATTCCTCGTCGCCGGAATAAGCTTCCAATGGAGTAAGGCCCATGTTTTCGTACATAGGATACACTAGCTGCAACAGAAAAAAAAACCGAAATTGATTCGAGGAATAATTGAATTATTATCCTAGAAAAATCTGTTAATAATTCGCACAAATTTATTTTTCCTCAGGAAAAATGTGTTATTTCTTTAGTTCTTTTTATATTTATTTATTTCTCTTTTTTATTATGTATGAGAAAAAAATGTGCTTCCGCTGAATTGATTTCCTTATTAAATGCTAAGGAAAATTAAGTTTTTGATTGTAATAATTAAATTATTTATCAATAATTAGACCTTTCGTCTATTTTATTTTATTTATTTATTTATTTTTTAGTGTTTTAAAGAATAAAAATTAAATATTCTTCGAGCAAACATTTCTCTTATTTTCAGACTTATAACTTTGCTTATAAATACAGCATGCTTATATTTTATTTCGAATTACGACTCATAGTAATAAAAATTAAAAGATTCACATTTTTAAAAATTAGCATTACTTTATTCTTTAAATATTTTCAAATTATTTTTTTTATCAAAATGGTTTTTCATTATTAATAAAATTATACTTTTAGCAATAAAATGTTTTATATCATTCTTTCTTAGTTTTATTCTTTTTTATTTTTACTACTTGCATAAAATATTCATGTCGAAAAATTGCACTACATAATTTTCAGCATTTTTGCAATGTAAAATTTACTAAATGAAATATTATACAAATGTTTCTATATAGTTTTCAGTTTTTATACGTAAGTTAAACTAATATATATGGTTGAAGGTAATAAAAAGCTTCTTATACAATGAATTAAATTAAAATAAATAATTTTTTTATCAATGTAAAATACGTTTCAGAAAATCTCATTTTAGAATAGCACAAAAAATATGTAAAATTTTAAATTTTATTTGCAATGAAACAAGTTTATCCTCGCAAATAAAATTTAAAATTCAAAATTTGAATCTCTTATTTCATTAAATGAAATTTTTATTCTCAGAGGAAAATATTTCTGGAGAGTTTTCACGTAATGCGAGCAAATATTTTTCTTACTATATGGAAAACTTAGAACAATGTGAAGATGCGTATCTTATTTTGCAAGATACTGTTTTTACGAAATTATTGTTTTTGTTTTTACAAACTATTGCTGATA
>JAPDSC010076991.1:0-53139 GCA_026290005.1 Latrodectus geometricus | reverse complement strand
ATACATATATAACTGCTTAAAGAAGCAAAATATCATCCATATATTTTACCCCACTTTGTATATATTATGAAAAAATATTCAATTTAATTGTAGATAAATGTATGTCAAAGTTAAACCTAATAAAATTATTAACAAGCAGAGTTCAGTTTTTTGAGAAAGAAAAATATAGGTAAATATTTTGATATTAACTTTACTTAAACAAGATTTATGATCTCTTGTATTTTTCCTCTAAAAACATTAAAGACTGAAAATATTTTATTTTTTTAGGAAATGTCTGTTGTTGAGAGAAATCCATATGAAGAGATGGCTCGTCAATATCGAATGGATCCTTCTTTAAGGAAAGGAAAACTTGCTTCTGATGGAACTCTAATTGAAGTAATTTTGATTTTAAATTCTTAAACTTTATGTGATTAAGATTTTGATGCTAAGGTTTTATTGTTCTCAGTGTTAATTTATTTGAGATATGTAATAAAATAGGGAAATGATATTTAAAAATACAAGTAACTGCATGTTATTAGATATGTTTGTGTCAATAAAACTTGATCAATTATTTATTGCCTATATATGTAATTATTGACATATATAGGCAATAAATAATTGATCAATGTGTATGTTAGGATACCATACTCTTAGAGAAATGTTAATTTTCTGTAGCTAATTAAAATCTAAACCAAATATTTTTAAATGATTTAAAAATTTATATCACTGGAATATTTTAATTGCTTAATAAAAATGTGCTATTAGCTTTTCATACATAATAAGATTATGTTATTGAATAACAGTCATTAAAATAATTTTTTAAAATTTTATTTTGGCTGTTTAAATCTTAAAAAATTAAAACTTTTGCCGGGTTAATGTTGATGAGGCTCAATCAAATAAACTAATAAATGATGAGATAACATGAAAGCATAAAAAAATGTTTATCCATATAATTTGTTGAATACAAATTCTTCTTTTATAATTAACATGTAGCTTTATTTTAGAATTTTTATTTGATATAGTTTAAGCATTGTTATTTTGCATCACTTAATTTGTGATTTGATGTTGAACTTATAAGTGCCATACTAATTTCCATGGTGAATATTACTCAAAAATATTTTCAAATGATAAATAACCATTTAAAATATACAATGTTCTTAATAGAATGTGAAAATATATATATTTTTTAATTTCTATTACTAATCAGCAAAGTAAAGATTCATGTTTATACTGTTATGAGTTTTGAAACAAAGACCAGCAGTATAAAAGAAAGATGTATAAAATATGCAGTTTGTGATTAATGCATTTTTTTAGAAGATTTTTTTTCATGAAGCAAATATAAATAGTTTTTAATGTCTAGCATCTTTTTTAAAGTTATTAGAAGCTAGATATTGATAAGTTTTACAAGAATCTTCTTGAAATTATCGCTCTTGGTCGATCTCGTGCTTTCATCTCAAATTTATCGCAATTTATGATGAGATGGATCCAAAGATATCTTTTTTATAATAAATGCTTCCTGTACAATTTATTCTATTTTTAATCATACTGTGCATTTTTTTATTTTATGTGATACTCATATTATCAGCAGTACATATTTTAGACTATTCGCTGGGAAAAAATTGCTGCAGATTATATGGTGCTATTTTTCCTTTTACTTGAAAAAAAGAAAGATCAAGCAGACAATACGCTGCTGTTGATTATATACAGGAAAATACGGTAACTGTTATGTCACCTAAAAGAAAATCTACATTTTTTTGTCAATTAAAAATAATTTATTTCTACAAAATTGTTTTACATAGTATTATTATTATGTTTGTAGACTTCTTTTTGGTAGTAAATATAAATGCATACGTGAATGCAACTACATTTTCATTTTTCAATTTATTTACAACAGTTACAACTTTTATTCAATTATAACTTTTCAATTTATAATCCATTTATAATTTATTTGGCACCTATAATTTATTTTAATTTTATTTTCATTTTGTGTAGTTTTTCATAATTGGTATCTAATTAGTTATAAATGAAGATTACATGACAAAGAAATTCAAGAACATTATTTGCAAAATTAAACTTAGTGCTATGCTTCTGTATAATTTTAAAATGTTTTTAGCCATTTTCCTTAGTTGCAGTATTTATTCTTATCAACCTCTTTTCTGGAATTATGGTAGTTTCACATTCTTGTAAGATTGAACTTGACTATTATTATCTATAGATTAAATTTTAGTTTAAAGTTTAGGTAACTAAATATATTTTTTTCCTATTTTCCTAATCTTATACTATATTTAAAATTGTTTCATTATATATGTGAATGGTATTTTAGTTAGCTTGCATTAAATATAAGTAAAACTTAATTTATTAAAAAGTCGGTTCTTTTATAACATTTATATTATAATATTTTTTTGTGAATGGAAAATATAAAAAAAAAAAAAAAAAAAAAAAAGGAATGTTAAATCAACTGATACTATCTAATTATAGATATAAATTGAAAGATTGAAAGTTAAGTCAGTGGTCTTATACAAATATTATAAAGTTTTTATATTATACATTAATATTAAATTTATGCTTGTTTATTGTATGTTGAATTAAAATCCTATTTTCTAGGAAAACATAGCTGAAATGCTTGAACGTGAAAAACTTGAAAATCAAATGAAGCAATCAATCAAAAGTTATTGTTTTACTGATTGTGTTACATTAGAACAATTCAAAGGTAAATGTACTTATTGCTAATTATTGTTTATATTTGACTGTGTTTAAAATTATAAAATTTTAGAAATTTGAACCGAAATTCATAATTTTTTAAAGTTTATTTTGTGTGGTTTTAATTATTATAAATTTTTGCCCTATGTATAGGGCAAAAATATAAGCTAGGACTACTTGCAAATATTTCATAAATTTTTTAGGGGTTTTAGTATTTAATATTTTTTGTTTCAACTACTTACTAGTTGTTGAATTGGTTAGTATTGCTTAACTGTAATGTCTATGAAAATTAAATTATAAATCAAATATAGCTCATATCTTCTGTGACATGGCTATTATTGTAGTAAATATATACCTTGAAAAATTACATGAAATTTTTATATTAACTTGCATATGACCTTACTAATTATAGTAAATACCATAACAGTAGTTTACTATTCATTTTTTACTATAACAGGAATTTCATAGTGGGCATATTTACTGGTCATAATTTTTTGATATTATGCTAAAATGATTGTTTCACAGATGTGAGAAGTGCCATGTGGCATGAAAAGTTATCCTATGCCAAATTCTTTTTAAAATTTTTAGACCAATTGTATGCCACATGGCTATCATTACTGACTTTATCTAAATAGGAGTTCAAAAAGGCATTAATTTGAAATTTCCATGATTCCCACTGTTTTGGAAAAATATAATTCAAGAAAACTAGCTGTTACAATGTCAAGAAAAATAAATTTTCTTCCCAAACCTAAAATAAATAAAAAAAATTTATTATAAGTGCCATTTCCCTCTTGTTAACCTATTAACAGTAACAATAATTTTTTACTGTTATAAAATTGGCTGTAGTTGTGCAATATCAGTCACAAAAGATTTTATCAAAGCAATTTTTGAATATGCTTATTTCTTGGAAAGCTAGAAAAAATTTCCAATAAACTACATTCTTTATAAACATTCTTAATATTTGTATAGCTACTTTCACAGTTAAAAATTTCATATTTATGTTATTTATACTATTTACATTTCTAATTATATTGCTATTTTTATTACTTTTTGTTTTCTTAAATTCAGGTGTATTCTTCAAATCATAAAATGAAAAAGTTTATGAAACATAGATCAATATAGTTTTTACATTTATTATATTTTAAGCTCTTAAAGTTACAAGATTTTTATATAAATTAGGATATCCCTAGCATTTTCATCATTAAATTTTACCTAATCACCTTTACTAGAACGAAATTTTAGTTTTCTGCTTTTATTGATACTTGTAGAATAGTCAAAAAATATGTAATTTCAAAACTTTCATGTTCGCTGCTTTAAATATAAGCAATCAAATAGAATTAACTTCTAACAACAGTTCTGTTTAGGTTCTTGGAGGTTAAAAATAGCTATCCATCCTTTGATACATAGACTACTGTTGCTTGTATCTCTATCAGCATTAGATAAATCATCTATGGATTGTTCATTGAATGTTTAATAAATACAATTGAGATTTTAGCTGGTATAAAAATATGCCAATTTTTTCATCTGGCAGGTATTGCAGAATTCATTCACAAATTAATCAACCTGGCAAGTGTTTGAACTGGCAACCAAGTGCTTAGTACTTTGGCTTTTAGTTCACTTTTAATTTGCAAGTATTGGTTTAATTATATCTCATGTACAAATAAATAAATAAATAAAAATTGTTAAATAATCAACCATATTCTAATAAATATCTGAAGTTTAAAGTGTGATTTAAAAATCCTCCTGGTTTCTAATATATCAATTGTTTATGCTGAATTTCCTGAACTCTACTAACTTTTCTGTAAAGGGCCCTATAAATTTTCTTCTATCTTATGATCTAATTGATGTTGTTGTTGTTGAAAGTATATGTTGACAGAAAGGTAACACCCATTTTCAGATTTTCCAGTATAAAATTTGTCTTGGTTAAAGCATCAGTTCCAGATGTTATTTGGACTTTGTTCATTTGTCAAATGAAACTCCAATGCCAGTGTTACACAGATATTTTTCAGATACTCCATCTTTCTCTCTTTAGTACTGGAATTCAGCTTTTTGGTTATTTTTTAGACATTGCCTAATGAACAGCCTAATGTCTAAAGCTCATTGTCAATAATTTTAATATCTACCATGTATTACCCTTTGGGAAGACTTGCCAAGCTGGAAGCTTAATGGTTACCACTCTGGCCTTCTGTTTTATAGTTCATGGGTTCGAATCCCATCTCATGCTTGGAAGTTTGTAATTGTTTGGAATACATATTAAACTGAAAATCTCAGTCCAATTGCCCTATATTTGCAAAAAATTACTACTGAGCAACAAACGAATAAATCCAAGAAAACTTTTCATAGATAGTGGGCTATAATCAAGGGTGGAAGCCCAAGAAACTGCTAAGCACCTACTCTGACAGATATGTAAGTTTAGGGCTTAGGGGGTCTCATCTTTCTCCTGTTGTTCAACAGTGGGTTGATTCAAACCTTTAACCTTATGCTCTGAAGAGCATTATCCTGTTTTACAATTCCATTGGAAACCCTTTTCACTGTCCTTGAAAAAGACCACTTGGTGTAAGCAATGTGTAAATGGTCTAATCAAAATGACCTTTTGAATGAAGATGACAATGTCTTAAACTGTATAATTAAAGCATAGTTCTTCAAGTTATGTGATTTCCTAATCATAAACATTGGTTATCTCTTATTCATTACATTGGTTATAGATACTGTAGAATGAAGAAATAAATATTGTAGTATTCTAAAATCCTTATCGAAGGATTAATCCTTTAGGTTTTAGAGTTAAAATAATGAAGAGGACTGGACTAAAATGCTGGTTACCCTGCTGAAGATTTATCAAATTTTACTAAATATTTATGCATTTCTCATTTTCCACATAAAGACAAATGACAATGAATTATATACAGGCAACATTAAAAATTAAAACATTCTGGAAAAGAAAAACTGCCACATTAAGCATCTAAAATTGGAAACTCTGAAATTCTGGTGCAAAACAAATTTGCAGAGGTTGAATAAAAAAAAAATATTAACTTGTTCTGTTAGTAGAAACTGGGAATATGAAGCAAAAATTGCTGTTTTACATCACTGTAATTTAAAGTTTGCTTTTTCATTTCTTTCTAAATAAAGCTTCCCCCCCCCCCCCCTGAAAGATAAGATTTTGTATAATTCTTTTTAAATTTTAGTTTATTTCATAAGTATTCATGTAATAAGTTAAAAAAATATAGGTTAGTTTCAATTATTTTTTTAAATCTTTTTTTTTTATTTTAATTGATGCATTAAATTTAGTTTATTTATAAATGTACCATATGTTCTTTATTAAATTTGTAATTGTTTATGAATTCATATTTATATATATTTTCCTTTTCAGAATTTGCTTCAAAAAAACTATTTTACTTCATTTCTTTTAATATCTTATATCAAAAGGATAATGATTATGTCCCCAATGAAATAGGTTTAGTAGAATATTCTATTCAATATGGAATTCACAGAGCATATCATAAACTTATCCATCCAGGTTTGTACAATTTTTAATTTAACATTGTTGTAAGTTAAAAAATTTACATTTTTGTATTAATGCATATTTATCTAAATAAAAAACTATTAAAATGTAATTTATTTCAATCATATTTATATTTCTATTATTGGTTGGCATATAAAAAAAATATTAGCTGGTGAGAAATTTGAAGGTAATCTCCAAATTTTTTTTGGTTAATCAACTCATTGTGTCGTGACATTTTACTAATGTAATCTACATTAAAAAGATGTTTTTTTTTTTTTGTGACCAGTAATGTTTTCTTCTATTTAAATAAATGTTTAAGCTGTCCGAAATGAAGATGTAATCAATAACTGTTTTTAAATAGTATCATACGCACACAGATCTCTAACAATCATTTGATATTTTATCATAATTTTTTATTATACTGAAAATCAATTTTACATAAATAGAAGTATTTAAAAAGTAGCAATATTTTTAATGTTGAAATTTCAATTGTTAGCTTTAAAGAAAGCAGGGAATAATTTTGTAATACAATCAGATTTTTGCTTGCTTTTCAAATTAAAATTCATATTAGTTTTCCATGTCTTGAACAGTTCTTTTCATCAGTGTTTTTTAGTATGTTGTCAGGACATTTGTATTCTTATTAAAACCACTCATGTTTGTATCAACATAGACTTTGATTTTAAGTTATTATATATAAGCAATACTGAAAATATCTAAGAGAATACTTTTTGTAAAATCTTCTTTACATGACTTTATATTAATTTTTTTTAAATTTCATTGAATATAATATCTAATCTCAACACATATCATAAATTAATGACCACTGATATCACACAACTCATTTTTGAATCATATTATGGAGATTTCTGTTGTAAAATATCCCTGTTTTCAGCCATTGTGATCTATCACTATGATTTACAAGGTTGGATTCATATTTTGAGTTTGCAGTATTTGAAAGCTATCATAGAATCTAGACCCTAGTCTAACTACTGCGTAACTCATTTATTTTTAGATATTCCAATATTTTTATGCAATATTATTTCTCCTAATCCATATTGCAAACTGAATTCTGGAGTAATTTCTCAAAGAGAAAGTTCATTGCAAGAAATTAGAAATTTACGGTGATCGGAAGCCATCCATTCTTTTATGTATGAAGCAGAGACAGGGAAAAAACCAAAATGCTTCTGATACCCTTTTAAACTTTTCTTCAACAGTTTTTCTAATGTGCAGTTTATTTTAGCATCAATATCACCTCTCACATCTCTAAGTTGGTGAAATTGCTGATTAAATTCTGGATGTGCCTCCTTCACTAGCAAGTGCTGGTTTTTAATCTTCTATTCTGGATTTTATATCATATTGTGAATTGCATGAAGGTATAAAATTGCTACAAAAGGAAATTCCACTTTTGTGACATTCAAAAAATAGTTCTCAACCTTGTCCATTTCTTTTTCAGCCTAGAACTCCATCACATCAACTGACTATGTTGTTACCTCCAGAAATATAGCCAACAAAGCTACAAAATGTACAAAACTATAAAAAATTTTTAAAAAATGCTGACAGACAGCAATATAGTGTTGACATACACCTCACCATCTGGTTCATGTTTCCTATTTGTTCATGATTGCAAGACAAGTATTAATTTTCTAATTAATAATGAAAAAGACTGTTCCTTGATTCCAACTTTTAGATATGAGAAATTAAGTACTGCGATTCAAATTTTTTTTATTTGCTAGTGATACAATTATAAATTAATGTAAGCAGATTGTTATTTGTAAAGTTAAGTTTAAAAAATAATTTGTATATCCTACTTTATATATAAAAGCAAACAATAATTCTAAGTGCAGATATTTTTCATTATTTTAATTTGCAGCATGATCTCAGGAATAATTTTTTAACTGATGATTTCACAAATTTAAAATGTATTAAATATGCTCAGATATATTATGTAAAATATGTATGTTGTGATAGTTTTTCAGCTTTATTTAAAGAAGTTTCCAATATTATTAAACCTTAATGCTCAAATCATCCTATAACATATCACATTTGTACTTCAGTTTTTCCAGTGTTTGCTAACCATATAAACTTGTGCCCTATCTTTTGAAAATTTATAGATACTTTATTTTTCCTTTTTTTCTCTTTATTGTTTTATTTATAAAGAAATGTGAAAAAATTTTTTATTTATAAACATCATAACTTTTTAATTTCATATAATTAAAAAGAATTATACATAAAATATAAAGTTCATGAAAAAACAAGATCTAATTCTTTATTTTTATATTTTATGAACTTTCAGTGTTTAACAAACACTGCTTCCTACAAGTTTGTTAAAACGATCATCTAATGCAAAAAATTTATATATAATTTTCTTGAGTCCTGATTTATTTTGTTTAATTTGCCGAGCTGTTAACTAAAGGATTAATGCTCTGGAGTTAAGTTCAACAGTTCATTGACCTTCCCACCTCTTGTTTTCTTTATAGTATTTTAGGATACACCTTTAACTGTTCCCCCTGCCTTATTTGTTATATATTATACATGTTCAAAAACTTAACATTGAGCAACCAACGAAATGAAACACTTATTTGGTTAATTTGTTATCCTGTTAATGATTTCATTGAATTGCAGTAATATATAGATAAAAAAAATTAAAATATAAGCACATGTGAAATTTATTTCCATTTATAAACTGTTGCAAAATGAGCATTTCATGTGATTATGGTACATCTTTGTTAAAAATTATACAGTTATGAATCATAAATATTTCATTATACAGTTATGAATTATAATTATATACATTTAGTTATGAATTATAAATATTTCAAAATGCTATATCATTGATGAGCAATGTTATCAGTGTCTGTTTAAATTGATTCCCCATGTTATTTTTCACACAAAAGTTTCTGTTTTAATGTTCTATTAATATATAGATTTGTAGAACACTTTTGTAAGAAATTTTGCACAAAATGTGTTTTTCAGATATTTAAATTGCATTTTGTGTTTCAATTTCATGATAGATTTTTATGTATAAAAATTTTACACATCAGGAGTTAAATTATTTTATCATTCAATATTGTAGAAGTTAAAGCATGTTTAATGTATAAAATGAAATAACCCTTTTAAACATTAATATTTTTTAAACATTTCTTATAATTTTATTTACATAATTCTTATTGTAAATTATACTTACATTTGTACTTGTAAATATGTCCTTTTATAGGTGGGATTCCTACAGGCTATACTGGGGATGCCAAACGATTAAGTGAGTTATAATTTATCTGACTTTACTTTTGCATGTATATTTCTATTTAAAAATTAATTTTAAGAAATTAATTTTTATTATTAAGATTTTGCTAATTCTCAAACTTTTAATAAACAATATACATGCTCAATTTTTAATTACAATAAAGTATATCATTGAATTCTACTTTTCCTTGGAAATCATATTTTAATCTTAATTTAAAATAATCAATGATAAATACAGAACCTTGATTACTTAATAATGTAACTAAGTTAGTCTTGTGAAATAAATTAGATCACTCGCTGTAAGCTATTCAAATATTCTTTCTTTATTAAGCATTTGTTTTAGCAACAGAAAATATTTTTAAAAAAGTTAAAATATAATGCTTAAATAAAGTTCCAAAAATTTGTTTTGGAGCACTTGATAAAATCCATTTTATATTGTTATAAAATCTAGATCAACCTTTGAATACTTTAGTAGTTAACTAAATGAATAGTCTTCCAGTTTTCAGCTAATGTTTGATGGGTGTCTACTATTAATGTAGATGCTCATAGTTTAAAGTGAACTTTTAACTGTAGGTAGGTCTCAGTCAAATGAGATTTCTAGTACAAAAAGTGACTATGAAATGACAAACCAATACAATTTAAATATTCAAATATTTTTTACTTGATTCATTTTAAAAACATGATTACATTAATTTAAAATGTTAATATATGTTTCATAATTGTTTTTACTTAGTTTTAATATTTAATTGAAAATATATATTATTATGACTTTTGACAATATAGAAATTATAAATTTTATTTATAATAATTATTAATTATTATAAATTAAACTTAGATACTAGCAATATTTTTATTTCTTAGGTAATGTACATGAAATAGATATTTATGGAGAGGAAGGCAGTGAAACAAACCTTAATAAAATATACATGGAGATAAAAAATTTCACAAATTCTGAACAGTTAGAATTTCCACCACTTTTCTGCATACAAGAAAAAATGGAATTAAATATAGGATGCTTGAACTTTTTAGCCCAATGTGCTGGTAAGTAAACTATTGTGCGAGTAATTATTTCTATGCTAAGATTATTTATTATGAAAAATAGAGTGATCTTAAAAAATTATATATTAAGAAGACATAATGTAATTACTTATACATGGGTATTAAGATACCCTAATCGACCTGTAAACCTCTAAGACATTTTTTTAATCTGCATATCTAAAAAGATATTTGTTCCAACCCCCAATCATTATTAAAGGTGATCGCAAAACGAATGAGAAATTAAATGTACTTTGTAGCCCAAAATAGTCTGTCTTCCACTGTTCTATATGAATATATAATTCAGATTTATTATAGAATATTCTTATCTTTACAAACACAATAAAAACTTGTGAGTGTTCATGATTTAGAGGTACATAAAGGCAATTTTACGAACTATCGCCTGGTCCATGAAATAGTCACACAAATGCAATGATAGTTTTAATTTCCATTTATGATTTAAAATTTTTAAAATCCTTTTTTTTTGGGGGGGGGGGAACTATTATCATGCATTTTTTGTAGGTAATTATTTTTTATTGCCTAACATATTTTGTATTCTAGATGAAAAACTTAAATCAACATTTTTATTTTAAAATAAAAGCGTTTTAAAATAAAATTTTTCAAATTGTAACTAATTATCAGCATTGTTTATGCTTTTCTGAAGAAATTTCTGTAAATTTTTTTCACCTAATCTAAATTTCATCTTAAACCCTGGCATCAATATAAAGTATCAGGTGACTAAATGATTGAAAAAGAATTTTCAGATAGTTATTGTAAAGGAAACAATGTTGTGCTGCCACAATCTGTAAAATACGCAGATAAATGGCTAACAAGATGTAAGTACTATTTTTGAAAAAAATATGATTTTTTTTTTTAATATTGATGGTTTAAAATGTACTTTTAAAAATGTAGCTGCAAAATAGAAAAAAAAGAAGTAATTGTTTCAGAGTTTTCATCAAGAAAGTAAGAATTTTTCAGCATAGATTATATTTTGTTTGTATCTTGTTTAGTGCTTAATAAATATTGCTTTCTTACAGCATTTACATAGAGAGAACAGTTTCATATAAGAAAAAAAAAAAAAAAAAAAAAAGAAATTAATTTTAAGTTATAATTCTTGCTTTCCTATTTTATGAACTATTTTACTTGTCCATATGAGATTACATTAGATGCTATAAAAATGAGCATCCTCTGTATATATTTTGTTCTCAATAAGTAATTCAGTTTATAATAGATTTCTTTTCTTAATTATTTTTCTTTGTATTGCAGTCCATTTTAATTTTTATTTAGTTTACTTCTGTTAATAATAGATAGCATTGAGTAAAATTACAATATTAATATATTCCAAACAATTTAAATTATTTTAAATTACTAAGATTTGTTAATTCCTAAATTTGTTTCAACGATGATTGTGTGTATGTAAACACAATATATATTGTATTTTGATTAAAGTAAAAGTTAAGTAACTGAATTAATTAAATAACAATGTAAAATCTTTTAATAATTGTTTACAGAATAAATGAAAAAATTAACTAAAAATACTTAGATCTGGAAAGATGTTTAAGTAATTAAAGATGTTTCTAATGAGAACAAAATTAATTATTTTGGGAGAGGGAAACAATGAATAATAAAAATTAAAATTTAAAAGTTTGAAAATTATGAAAAAATTTATGTAGGAAAAATAGAAATAAAAATTTGTCCTTTCTCATCAAGAGACAATTTTATTTATTTAAAGATTCTAAAGAATAAACAATACACATTGGAACTGTTTCTTGCCCTTTGAATAAAAATATTAAAAAGAGAAAAATAAACTACAAAAAGTATTAAATGTGTATGTGCACACGCATGCATATATGTATATATGTACATATTCACACGCATACAGATATGTAAACAAGATGAAGATTATTAATAGGTAAAAAATGTGTGTGTTAGACATACAGTAAATGCAAAGAATTAAAAACACTTAAAAAAATTGAAGATATTTTGTAGGTGGAGTTACAGTTAAAATAATATCCAGTTCTTTTTTTTTATTTTTGAAAAATAAAAATAGAAGTAATCCAAAAACTTCATAAAATTGGAAATATGAAAATTGAATTGTAAAAACTGATATTCTAGAACATCATAAATAGCAAGGTAAAAGGAATATTTAAATAATAAACCATTGCTTCAACGATTTACAAACATGTACATAAATATATATACTATACTGTTCAAATTAATTGGGGAAAAATTGAAAAGGAATACTTTGGCTTTTAATGATTGCTTGCAATTAATTAACTGAAATCTCTATATTTGAAGTTTGTACTTCTTTAACAGATATTACCTATTCAACGTATCTTGGCGTTGATTACATTAGTGTAGCACACATGTTCTGGATTCATCATCGTAAAGCCAAACTTGTACAGCACTTTTTATTTTTTGGTTCTGTTGCTATACTTAGCTAAATGATTCTTGAAAATATGCCATACGTTTTAAATGGGATTTAGGTCTGTTGAATTATTAAGCCAATCAAGTAATTTTCTTCTTCCCTCATAAAAGTTCTCATAGAGGAACTAAGCTTCCAGGGTCATCTGTTACGAAAAAACCAAAAGCATGTGTTTAGTATTCTATTAGATATGATGTGGTTTAATTTTGTATTCTCTTCGTCTAACTGTGCTTTATTTTTATCCCTGCATGAATAAATGTTTCGTTACTGAGAATTGTTGGAATTCTTAAAATTTTTAGCTTTGTGATTGATTTTTTTTTTTTTTGGGCCAATGTGAAACATTTTTCATCATTTTAGGTATTTTTTTTATCCCATTCTTAATCTGTATGTTAACTAAGAACCATTGTTTTAGAACTCTCTCAAAGTAGTATCCCTCTTTGAACTAACACATGTAAAAATAACATGTTGCATGGAATGCAAAATCAAACCACCAGGTGCCAAACTGAAGGACTCACAATTGAACTGCTGATACACTAAAACCAATCACATGAGTAAATTGTAATCCAAGTTGATCTGTTATTTTACCTCTAGGCAGACATATTTTGAGGAAGTTCTGGACGACACAGGTAATTACTTACCAATTCAAAATGTTTTTCTGAAATCAAAGTTTAGCGTATATATATATATATATATATATATATATATATATATATATATATATATATATATATTAAAATGGAAGTCTAATAAATAAAAATGATTTCAAATTTTAAAATTAGTGAATTTTTGCATTTTAATGCTGCGTGAATAAAAATAAGTCAATTTACTTTTATAAATTATAAGCCTTTGAAAAAGATCTATTTTTTAATTTATTGTATACACCAATCATTGTCAAAATGAATAAGTTATTTGTGAAGGAGTTGTTGCAATAAAATATTAATAAAATGACTATATTAGAGTGTCCATGTATATTATATTAGTAGCTGTCCATGTGTTAACAAAATGCTTAAAAAAAGAGAAAAAGTTAATTATTAATTTTAGATAACATATACTATTATAAGAAAAATATTAAATATAAAAGCATAAATTAATTAATGTAATTTATACACTGAGATAATTCTAATAAAATGCATGTACTGTTATAAGATTATAATTAAATACAATACACCCACACACATAAGTTAAAATTCAATTATTTTATTGTTACAGCAAGATTACAACAAAAAATATCATACACTTTATTTAACAAAGAAACTTGTGAAGCAGTGCCGAATTTCGTTTTAATTTCTGAACAAATCACATGGTTTATAAAAAGTTAGTGTATACAAAAAAAAAAAAAAAAAAAAAAAAAAAAAATTTAAGAAAAATATTTTAGAGGAAAAAATATAAAAGTCACTTGTTCTCATCTGTGTTTATGGGAAGGAGAAGATGTATTCATAATATTTAATCAAGTCAAACATTCTGAAGTAGAAAACTTTTTAAAAAAATTATCCCTTTAACTCCATAATTCTAAGTACGTTGAAGTAAAGAGGGATAGAGATTTTGATTCTGGAATTTCGGCACCCAACATCATTAGCTTCCCAGGAAAACAAAAATAGCTTTTAAGAAAAATAAAAGAATTATGTTAATGTCCATCTTTCAAAAACAGTGAAGATATTTTTTTCTTTACATTTTCTGCAGAACATGCTTAAGATTATCAATATATAAAAACTTGTGATTTTATTTTTAGTGATATTTTTTGTTTGACAGACTTTATCTTTGTTGCCTCCTTCAACTCCTGCAGTATTTAAACACAAACTAATAACATGAACATAAAAGGTGACCAGAAAGTTACAAATCCAATTAAGGTGAATAAAAGAATACCATAAAAAAATTAGGATTGGCCTATATGGAAGGACCACCTAAGATACCAAAAACTATAATTTCACTATTATT
Source organism: Latrodectus geometricus (assembly GCA_026290005.1). Taxonomy (NCBI): domain Eukaryota; kingdom Metazoa; phylum Arthropoda; class Arachnida; order Araneae; family Theridiidae; genus Latrodectus; species Latrodectus geometricus. The sequence continues at coordinate 38,326 of JAPDSC010076991.1, read as the reverse complement.
TTCCAGATCTGAAAAAAAATAATTTCAGTAACATAAAAAATGCTTAAAAAGTATTACTGAAATATTTTAGTAGAAATATAAAAGATTAAAGACCAATTCTATTATATTATTTGCAGATATTTTTTCAAATTACAATTTTGTTAATTTCAAAAACTGTAGTACCTCTTATTTCAAAAAGTTCATGAAAGTATTGTTGTTTAAAAGATAAATTGGAATTTATTTAAAAAAGTACTTGATTATTTAAATTGTTTATTGTATCATTTTTAATTTAATATTAACTAAACAAAATAATTATATGGACTGGTTAAGATATTTTTTGTTAATTTTATAAACTTAACTTAAAAATTATTTATTCAAATAAGAGAATATAAAAATATAAATTCAGTATGAAGAATATTGATGCATAATGTCAGACTTTTGTATTTGTTGTCCATGTGTTAATTTTAGAAACTTATTGATAATCTTTCTTGTAGGTGAGCCAAACTATTTTAATGTATGGAATGCTACATATCTCTTATTAGAATTAAGAGCTGGTGTAAATCATCCTTTACCTACTGTTCCTATTGCATCAGACTTACTTACAAAACCCAGTTTCAACTATCATCCCAGTGCCAGGTAATAAAATGTAGTTTTTAACTTTTTATTATGTGGTAAAATTTGTTTTATAAAATCAATATAATGTTAAAAGTATGTATTTTTGTATAAGAGTTTGAAGTTATGTTAAGTAATGAGTAACATATAAATGTATGTGTTAGCGAGTCTCATGAATAGTTACTTAACTTTCTTTAAACCTTAACTTAATTATTTAAATTCACTTATGTGACCCCTCCCCTCCTCTAGAAATATTCAAATAAACTTTAGTGTCTCGCTCTTGTGCTATCCCAGTGGCCTGTCCTTTCCTTTTGTTTCTTTTATTCTTGTTTTTTTATCTCCTTTTCTAGATTGTGGCTGGCTTTTAAGAGGTTAACCACTTGCGCTGGAAAGATGTGCCATGCATGTTGTAATGCTTTTGTCACAGAATAACCAATGATGGGGTATGTACGTCGTCATTATATACATAATAATAATAATATATATGACAGCGAGTTACCTTGAAGCATTCCAATATGTGCATCGGTGAATTCTTTGCCAGCACAAGTGGTTAAGGACTTCTTTTGAGTTGTCTCTATTCTACTGCTGTTAACTTTCCTTGGTGACTAAATCACCCATGGGTATCATGAAGACCTTTGCATTATCTGTATAAAAGAAATCTCCTTCTGGAATATATTTAAAGCACATACCACTTGTCTGGCATTGGTACTTTTCATCCCTTTGTAGGACTTCAGTGATTGGTGGTACTATCTATCAAGTTGTGAATTACCATCTCTCTTTTAATCAGAAAAAAGAAAAAAATTCTGTCTCTTGTGGGAAGAATAATTGTCTGTTAATACATCAAAATTGTTTTTTGTCCAATGAAACAAACTTTTGGGAACGAATCCCCTTTTTTAATTAAAAAAGAATATCAGCTATTGTAACAAAGAGGAGTATTTACTTGTTATCTGATGACTCACAAGTAGATTGTTTGGTATTCAATCACAGATAACATCTTGCGTAGGTGTAATCTCACATTTTCTGGTTGTGCAACATCTACTACACATTCATTGAATATGCTGAGAGATGACATTCTTGAAAATCTCCTGCAAAAGATCCATTAAATGCATTACAATAAGAAAAGATGAATTTTTCATTGATGTTAATTACCTTGTACTGGCTTTTGTGATAGCAAACCTTTTGTAGTGCATCAAAGTTGTATATAAATTTACACAACCAACTATTTATTTCAAATCCATTGTGATACTTTCTTCAATGCCAACATTTAGGACACTCAACGAATACTTTTTGAAGCAAACTAACTTTCACTTGTTATGAAATAGTTGGTTAATAGTTTGTTAATTGTTATTTAATTGGTTATAATAGAAATGGTTGGTTGGTTAATAAAGTTTAAACAGGATAGTAAAGGAGGCATGTGTGAACTGTCATGGTGACCACCCCTTTTTCTTGAAGTTATCCTTAATGAATATTTCCATAAAAAATAAATAAAAAATGTTTATATTCTGAAGTTGTTCAATGTTAGTTAACTCTCACACCGTACAGTCTGAAATAAGCTGTACAACTACTGGAAAAAAATCGCTTATATAATCAGCACAAAAGCTAAAATCTTCTATATATTCTTATTCAAAATACTCTAAACTTAATCAAAAACCATTTTAAAGTATTAATTAAAATCTGCAAGTGATGGCTCAAGTCATCCATTGCCATCCAAAGAACCTTGTTTTCTCTAGTCTTCAGCAGAGCAGATTTTTGAGTGATAAATTGAGTAATTAGCAGAGGTATTGATATCCTACTTAGTAATAGAGCTATTCAATTTAAATAATATCTTTTGTTTCTTGGAACGGTTATGATTTCCATTCCAACAGTGATGACATCAAGTTTTTTAATTTCAGCTCATAAATACTGCATGTGATTTTTCACAAAACTTTCCTGAGATCCACTAATTTACTCTTCAGTGCCTGGGTTTAGTTGCTTTTTAGAAGACTGATTGTGGCTATGTAAAGTCGGGAAAAGTTTGTTTATTTCAGACAACTTTCTCAGTTCTCCATTCACTCTGTACTACTCAATAGATTGTGGCTGTGAGAATTTCCATAACATTCTGATCTTAAGAAAAATTTCACATTGCTCTTTAATGGCTTTTTATCAAATACAATGTAAATTTGTAAGTATTTATATAAATCTGATTTTATAACTAAATTATTTTACACTTTATCTTTACTAGTTATATCATTCTACCTTATCAATTCAAAATGATTGGTGTATAAACTTTAGAAACGGTTGGTGTATGAACTTGAGCACTTCAGGAAACATGTCAAACTATATAAATGAACTAAATTATAGAAAAACGTAAATGTGTTTCATCAGCTTTTTATAATTTGCTGAAATTCCAAATATCTTGATGGAAACTTCTAATAGCTCCTTTAAAATATCAAAATATAAATTTTAAAAATAACATTAAATATTGTAATAATTTCATGTTGTGTTTTGTCTTTTAATTATGATTAAATATATTAATAAATAAGTATAATTTTAAATTGTTAACATTTTACTCATTTTTTTTAACTTTTTTCTTTTAACGTTTTTTTTTTTTCCCCCGTTACTGGTGTCATCAATGTTATTATATTTCATGTATAATCTAAAATTTCACACACAATTTACTATGTAACCTAGAGATGCTTGTGAGTTGAGCACTCCTATTGGTATAATGAAATTATCTTTTATATAATTTCAAAAAAATATTGTGAATGATTTGTTAGGTATTTTTCATAAATTTTTTATTTTCTAGTTAGTTCTTTTACATTAATGAATGTAATTGATATATTTATAGGTGTGAATTTCATGATGGAAAAGATAATCACAATTGTGCTTTAGCATATTCTAAACGTCTTTGGTAAGTATAGAAAATATTTAACCTTTTTCCGAGAGATATGCTGAAAAATTATATTTTCTTGTTTTCATTTTAGTTATCTCTTATCTGATGCTGTTTGTGATTTGTTTGACATAGAATTAACGGAGAGGCATATGCCATCAATTACGAGTGCTGAGAAAGCGTATACGATTATTGCAGCTAATGTAAGAAATTAAATACCGTTATATAACATTTTTATTAATTATAAAAAGTAATAAAAATGTAAGCAATAATTATTATTTATAAAAGTAATTTATTTTTAATTATTTATCTACAACTTATAAAGCTTTCACATTTGTTTCAAAATATTAAAAATAATTGTTTTATCTATATTTAGTGTACTATATTTTCATGGTTAAAATATTATTAAGATTTCATCTTATAAAATAATGCTTATATTTATATTTTTAATTTTCTTGCAAATCAGTTGTGTTACTAATACATTAGTAACACAGCTGATTTGCAAGAAAAGTAAAAATATTCTCATTATATATTTGGTACTGTTTTCATGCTGTAATTTTTTTATATTTATCTGTGAATACAAATGATGTAAAATTGTTTTTTTTTTTATTTACTTATTTACTTACTGTAAATTTGGAAACTTTCTTGTCTTGAAGAAAATATGTTAATTAAAAAAAAAACTATTTTAAAAGGAAATTTTTCTCTAAAATAAAATTAAGAAAAACTTAAGTAGAATATAAGAGACTGAATCCAAATTATAATCAAAAATTATAAAACTGTTTGACTTTTCTAAACTAATGAATTTCACGTTTTAATCCTTATTTTTGCAGTATAGTATTTATAGCATAACTGACAATTTGAAACATTTAGCCATAGTATGGTTTTTGTTTGAATTATATATTCATATTTTTTTGCAATAAAATTGTACAGATTTGTGCTATTGTAATACTAATTTGTTTGAAAATGTAAAAGTTTCCTCTCCAGTTTTTTAGTATGATTGCTTAGTGATCTAAAAATATGATTCATATATGAAACAAGATTTTTAGAAAAAAAAAAAAAAAATGATTTATATTCCAACTTTTTTTCTGGAATAAATATTTCTCTCTTACTTTTTCTCACAAAAAAGCTGATTTTTAATTTTAAAAACCATTTCCATTTACTTTTAGTTTGATTTTGTCTATCATGATTTTTGAACTATCGATTTAAGTAATTATAAGTTCCTAAAGTATGAAAGTTACTTTTTTAAAAGTATACCAATTTCTATAAATATGTGAAATAAAGCTATAGGCTTTCTACATCAGTTCATGATATTTTAATTTGTTGAATTTCATTAAACAAAGCATACTTAGCTTTTTTGATATACTGTTAATAATAGGAATTCATTATTTTGGTTATAATTTCAAAGATTGATTTAAAAGTAAAATCCAAGGTTTTACTAGTCATTTTCTTTAGAATATTACAAGTAAAGCAATTTACCTTTTAAAAGCTTTTATAAAATTCTAGTCTTTAACTTTAAAAAAAAAAAATTGAATTTTTAGCAATCACCTAAATTTTTCTAAAGCTATAAATTGATTAATTCAAAAACAGAATATTTAATTTCAGTTATTAATTGTAAATTTTATATACATTTTTAATCTAGATCTCCATTTTAATTCTTGAAATCTATAATTTTGCAACTGCGAATGAAAACTTTGAAAAAAATTTTAGCTAAAATTATTGATTAAGGAAATAGCTATAAATTAGAATTTGTTAATGAGCAATTTCTTTTTTAGTATTGTTACACAATGATTGGTACTACAGTAGAGTAACAAAGTTACTAGATAAACATTCAAAAAATGAATAGAACAAGTTTTTCATGATGCACAAAAAATCTTTTGGCTCTACTTTCTTTTATTTAAATCTCTCATTTACATTCCCTGTACAAAGGTCATCTAGGAAATAAGTTTCTCATGGCTCCACAAGGTGCTTCTGCAAAATGACCAAAACACCTATGTACATATATGGTAGTTTCTAGATGTGTCTCTTATCTTGCAGTCTTGATTTTCAAATAGTGATGAATACCTTGGTAAGATCTTACAAGTGATGGGACAGGGGTTGCTTACTTCCTAGAAACCAAGTAACAGTCAAGCAGACAATATCACCACAATTTTTTCCAAAATATCTTCATAAAAATTAATGTGCACAGTCTATTGGAACTTGGAAGGCATTCCTCTCATTGTCTTGTTAGCAAATGGTACAACAGTAAATCCTGAACATTACTGCACTACTCTAAATAACTTTCGACAGGCCATTCAGAACCAGAGGCATGGGATGCTCAGTACTGATGTTGTGTTATTCCATGACAACATTTGATCTCATATGGCAAATTCCACAAAAAACTACTGAAGAAGTTTCAATGGGAAGTATTTAATTATTCACCCTATTGTCCTGACCTTATTCCCACCGACTTCTATCTGCTCTTGCAGCTGAAGAAATTTTTATCTGGGCATCACTTTCCCACTGATGAAGATGTGCAGGCAGCTGTGACATGTTGGCTCTATTTCCAGGTGGCAGACTTCTATGATATTGGAATACAAAACTTATCCCATAGGATGACAATTGCTAAAATTTCAGTGGTCCTTATGTTGAAAAGAGCTGAAATATTGTATCTTTTGCTATAAATCTTTCTAGATATATATATATATATATATATATATATATATATTTTATGAGCCACGTGAATTTCACTTTCTGGGTGATCCTCTATGTTTTTGTCAAACTTTATATTTTGCTAAGAGAATGTCTCCATTTTTTTTCCTTTTTCTCATTTTATGTATTAAATTATTAACTGAAATAAATAGTTATATTTTTAATTAATATTAGAAAAAACTAAGTTTGTATGAAGTGTTTTTCTATTCCCTATAACATACATATGTTATTAACAAAATATGAATTTTTCTTATGAGTTAAAGCTTCCCATATGTATATTTTTGTATTGTGCATTATTGATATGAATAATAAAAAAAATTTTAGTTTCAAACATTTCAAAATTGACAAATATGATAAAGAATATAATTTCTGAAAAATTTCTATTACTATTGAATCGGTCAAAATTTCAGTATTTAAGTATTCTTAGCATTTAAAAATATTGTGTGTCATTTATGATATGATATATTAAAGTATATTTGCTACTGGTATTTCATTAAACATAAATAAATACTGGCAGTTTCTTTTCTGAATATTCTATTACAAGAAAGTTTTAAAATGTATATCAGTGTTAGATTTATTACAATAAATTGTTTGCATTCTCAAAATGTGTCAAGATCACATCTGTCTTTGGAATATAGAATCAATGGGTTTAAAATTGTAATATGAAACAGATTTGGATCTCAGTGGTCAGCTATCATTAATCAGCTGCGAAAATAGACATTACTTGAATGGCTGTAAGGGATCTTTCTGATACTTCAAAAAATGATATCATTTGAAAGACAAGCATCTGCATAAGTAATTTAAGATTTGTAGCAGTATGAACTGTTCCATTCTAGTTAGTCTCCAGAGATTAGGTCTTCAGTTACCTCTGATACTTTATCAGACAAGAATGCCTTTACTTGGTAAGATTAACAAGAAATTTCAATTGATGAAATCTATATTTGTGCAGGCAAATCCTGATTAAATTTTCAGCATCCTGATTGCTGCATCCATGTTCGCCAAAATTGTGGAAAATGTAATTACCAACATACATTTCACATTTTATCAGAACCTGTCAACTGGAGCAATTGAATGTAGTGCCCTTGAATATACCACCTTTTGTTAACATTTATGGTACAAATTTATGTATGCTACATTTCTTTTGTATTAAAGACTACTGCTCCATTCTTTATTTGAGCTTTAAAAGTTCAAAATTTCATAAAAATAAGACATATTTTCCTGCTTATAGCAGCAGATTAAGAAGTTTTGTATTTCTTTGTGCTTATTATAGGCTGTTGTGAATAATCTGTTTAAATAAAGTCTTCATCAGAAAGGCTTACAGTAAACTTTTGAAAGATATGTTATTTATGTTTTGTAAAATAACAAATGGTGCCATTGTACAACTGACTTATTTCAGCTATAATCAGTTTTGTCCAATTACATTCCAGAATAAATTTGGTTCTTTGGAAAAATATTACAGTTGCTATTTTTTCTAATCTTTTCCCATTTTGTTCTGATCTGAGCTGTTTCATTCTGAAAATATTCAAGTTTAAATGTTGTCACTTGGCAATAAAGCATACAAGTTACACAGCAAATTTTAAAGTAAAAGTATAGAGAAGGAAAATAATGTAAATGATGGCAAATATGTTAGTGTAAGGTGAAAAACTTGGCATGCACAGTGCAAAAGAAAAAATTTATCCAATGCTCAGTTCGAAAATAATTACTAACATTTAATTATTAATGAGACTATTTTATTTATGAAATATGTCTAGTCTTGTTTTGAAAATTGTTACGTACTAAAAATTGAAAATTTTACTGGAATCTTCTCAGAATTATCACTTTTAATCAATCTGGTGCTTTTATCTCAATTTATGGTAATTTGTGTGATGATAATAAAATTCCAAATAAAAACTAATCAGATGTTTTTCATAATAAATATTTTTTCTGTGTTGATTTATTATATTTTTAATCATGTTTGTGTGTTTATTATCACATGTGACATATCATTATTAGGTATATATTTTACACTATTCACTGAAAAAATTGCCACTAATTATATGCTGTATAGATTATGCTATGCTTTTTCTTTTACTCATAAAATTCCTGCAGATAATATGTTGCTGAGTATTATGTACTGAAAAATATAATAATTACATGTAGTTCATATTATATGGACCTTCCTTGGTACAGGAAATTTTCAGTAGCTGTCCTAATGGTCACGTTCTCTGAGTCTTTTTCACAAATAAGAAGACCAGCTGGCCACCAAATGGTTAGCATTTTAGTCTTTATTTCAACAATTCATGGTTCTAATTTCATCTTGGATTTGGATGTTTGAAGTGGTTCTGAATCCACTTTAAATTGTAGGTTCAAGTCTGATTAGCTATTATGTTAAAAAAAAGACTAATGAGTTAATAGTTTAGTCATTTAAATTGGTTAATGATTGCCAAGTGATATGCCAGTCACATCAATGAACTGGAATCATGACCAAGCTGCATAGTCAGCTGTACCTGTATCTGTCATCCAAACTCTATTTGACTCAATGCTCTAGAGTTTCTACCAAAGGCAGTTGTTCTGGATATTGATTTCACAAAATCCCTTTTTAAATTCCTTGAAAATTTTATAATTTCCAGTATATTTGTTCAACAATATGGTCTTTGCTTTCTTCCCTGGTGTAGCAGTTTTGTTAGCAGTAATTTAAAAAAAATTAAATTGTATGTTTAAAAAATATATTAAAATTGTTTAAATTAAATATAATAATCATTTCAATCATATAAATTTGTTTGTGAAATTTTTTTTCTGAATTTTGCTTATTTTTCTTGGAATTATTAATAAGTATGTTTTAGTACATGATATTTTTATTTCAGAATTCAGACAGGATGTCTAAAAATCATAAATACAAACCAGCTCCTCGGTTAGACAGTCGGAGTAGTAAGTTTATCACTTTATTCATTATATTTTCTTGGTTAAGTTTCAACTATATATGTGTATGCTTTTTTCTGTGCTTTCTGAAATTGTATAATCTGTAAAGTTATTACTTATTCATCAAGAAATGTACTCAATTACATCCTCAGTTTTTAAAGTACAATTTTAATTTTCAAATATTTTCAAGAAATATTTTTTATATTAAATTTTTATGGTATAATTATAAAATGTAAAAAATACATCACATTTTCCAAAACTAGCTAAAGAGATGATCATGTAATTCTGTTCTGAATTTTAATCCAGAATAGTTCATGTTTCCCATATTTGAGGGAATTTTCATTTATAAGCAATTTCTCATAAATTTTATCTTAATGCTTATATAAATAAAAATTATAACAGAGTAAAATCTCTGTTTTAAAACATTTAATTGTTTGTGATTATAATATTCTATATATGCAGCTGCATTGTGGTATGCCTGAGCTTGTAATCTCATGAATAAAATAGCCCAGAAATTATTTTTGTATTGAATAAGTCTGGAAATAAGGTAACAACATTGCATGAATAAATCTAAATGAATCAAGTTAATATAGGTCTTATTAACTCCATGTTATTATTTTATTGTCATCTTAAATTAATAGACTTATAATAATTCCATGTATTTAGTTTTGATAGCATGCTTTTTTTTAAGATCTTAGAAATTTAAATTATTGAATACATTTGCACTGATGCTCTTTTATTTTTTGAATATATTGGATGATTACAAATAACTCATGCTTGTGAAATTGAAGTTTTAAAAAAAATAACAGAAGAGTTTCTGCTATAAGAGTTTTATGTTTTTCAATATACTAATTTCAAAATTGCCCCCTAGAATTTTTTTCCTATTATGTCAGGATTTTTTTTTTTTTTTTTTTTTTTTTTTTTGGTCAAGTTATTAATATTTTTGATGAAATGAATACTCCCAATTTTTTTTTAAAGGAATTCCTACGTGAAAGAAAATTCCCCAACAATTTTGTATGGTTTGTGAAACAGCTGCAACTTTTATCTATTAAATGTTGGGTAAATTTATGTAAAATAATAGATTCTTGGTAAGTCAAGTCGGTTATTTTTGATGAATTTTAAATGTTAGGAAATTGCTATGCCAAATTGCCATAGCAAACTGCTCAGAAAAAAGTTACCTTGAGTTTAAACTTTTCATCAAATTATACTGCAGTTTTGAAAGAAATTCACCGATGTATATTAATTTGTTTTTATTAAAAGGTAATTTGCAGAGACTATTGACCAAGTGGAGTAAATATTATGTAAATGTGCATAAAAATTTTAACATTTTGGTCTTCAATCACTGTTTTATCACATTAACATCCAACAATAGTCAGCAAACATTTTTATTCCACCTTTTTAGTTATTTGTTTTTCAATCTTTGATGTCTTAATTGAACGTTTTACTCTTCTCTTTCCTGACTAATCTTAATTTTTTTGGGAGAAAAGTTCTTCTTTTAATTTTTTTTTGGGGGGGGGGGGGGGGGGGGGGGGGGTGAAAGAGTCCTCACTTGAGTGTAGGAAATATGATATAACCTTCAAACAGCTGTCCAACACTTGAAATTCGTTTAGTTCAGTTTTAAACAACTGCTTAATAATGATATCTGTTTTTACTAAGGAATTTACTGGATTCATTAAAGATACTTTTTTATATAAAAGTTTTCCCTTTTTCATGCTAGTTTCAAACTTGTCCTTTATAGGTTTTTCAGTTGTATGAATTAACAATGATAGTCTCCATTGATTGTCTTTGAATAAATCTAAAAATGTTTTACTCAGGTATTTGAAATAATTGCTACTTTTTTATGATGGGGTAATGATATTTTTTGGATCATTTAAGCTGTTCAGAATAACATTCTTAGAATGTGGTTCAAAAATTAATCCATTCTCTTTAATACAACATTGAGTCTTATCACAAATATTCCATTCACAAATGAAACATAGAATAATTGTATGTCTGACCTTAGTTGAAAAGTATGGAAGTAACTTTTAAATCACTGTATAATTATAGTAAGTTTCACCACAGTAAAATTATAGTCAGACAAGGAATAAAGAAGTTCAGCATTAAAAAATATCTGATAAATATTCATATAAATATAAAAGTTTCCAAGAAGCTGATGTTGTAGAAATTTCATTAGTGTTTTTACTCATTGCAGGCCTGTAAAATATATCATATTTTGGTTAAATGCATCTCACAAAGTATTGTATAAAAATATAAAGTAACATTTTATGCAGAAGCACCTTTTTAAATTTATTACACATCATTACAAATGTTCTATGTATAACATGGAAATGTTACATGACAAATATCTAAGCTTAGTCAAGTTTCACTATTACACCTTGGAGCAAGTCTGGCAATGTTCACTAATGCAATAATGATGAAATATTTAAATGCTATTAATGTTGTCAACCTGATATGTAAACTAGAGGATTAATAGGGATTATCTTTTAATATATCTCAGAGAAAAAATTATCACAAACTGACTCACTTCATATGACGTCAAAGTGAAATTTCAATCATGCTCTGCAATTTTATTCATACTTGTTTAATGCATCTACCTTGTATACTGTATTAAATTTGAATCTGATGTGTTGCAAGCAGTCCTGCTTGCAGTTGCTTGCTTGTAGCCTCCTGTATTTCAGTATGTCCTTTGTCACCATTCTAACTACAATGTTGTCCATGATAAGTGTTTCAGTGAAACTAATTTTTTAAAATGTTTTTGTGGTAAAGTAAAATTGCGACTAAAGTTTGTGGTTATTTTCTCAACACAAAAAATTGGCAAATGTCGACGATAAAATATAAACTGCTCTTTGTCTTCCAACTTTAAAACAACAAATTTCTTAAGCCTTAATAAATATCCTTTCTCTTTTTGTCAAAATTTTAATTTTTTCACTTACTTGCAAAAATTATTCAGTGTTTAAAAATAGGAATTTGAATAAAGTATGAATTTATTTATTATTAAATATTATATTGCTAGAATTAAAAAGTATTGCTATCAAGCTATAGCAGAAGTTTAATTGGATACATTTACAAAATTTAGAAGGGATCGTATAAACAAATATATATTGTAAAATATCTTTGTTTGGTGTTTGTCACATGACAAATACCAAGTGTAGATATGTTATCTGAAAATGAATTGACTCCATTGTAAGGTCAGGAATTTTTAATGACCATTTATGAAGAATAAAAAGAGCAAGATGATATGTTCACTAGTCATTTTGCTAGCTGCTCATGATGAATAATATGAAATCAAAAGTGGCATAAACAATGCATTAAAATATACTGTTTTCATGTATCAAAATCAGATAATTTGTGATCGGTTTGTATTTAATTATTAAGTAAGTTAATTTTCTTTAAGAAATTTTTAAAAAAATGTATTTTTTTTATTTGTATATAAATGTATATATTTTAATTAAAAAATGTATTTTTTTAAAATTATTGTTCCTACATTTAAAATATAAATAAAACATATTTTTTAAACTAACTAGATTGTTATTTTACATTTGAGTATAAAGAAAAGTGTATAATTTTCAACAAATTTATCTTGATTAAAAGATAAACTTCTTAAATCATTGATTATAAACAATATTCAAATTGATATATTAAAAAATTTTGAAGTATTTTCTATTTTATTTTTATAATATTTAAAATTATTTTTAAGTCAAATTTGAAATTGATGTTGGAACCTACTTTTTTTTAATTTGATTATAATGCTGATCAAAGTTTTTGTGGAAAAATTCCTTGTTTAATTGAAACTTTTTGAAACAGATTATCAAATTATAAATGGTAATCAAAGATTTTAAACTGATTCACTTTGTTAGATTGATGTAATATAAAATTGTAAAAAGTCTTAAATATTTTTAAGCAAAAATTATATTTTTAGTCACAATAGTACTATATTTATATTTAAATAATAATAAAAACATGACAACATAAGATCTAATCAAAAGTTATCATGTTTCAAAATCTATTTTGCTTATTACATAATCTGTCATAAATACCCATTAAAACAGGGCATAGTGTTTTAAATCTTAGTTGGATTTTCCTGGTATTTAAAGATATGAATGTTTTTCAGGTATATCATAAATAGTCAAAAATTCAAAGTCAACTCACGAAGTCAAACTTTATGACTATTTATTCTTAGAGATTTACTTTAAGAAAATCAAAAAACTTCAGAACTCCTAATTTTGACACTTATTGAGCTTATGTACAGTGTTACGTTGTATGAAGTCTTGCATGGAGACCAATTAGGCAATCTAAATTCTAAAAGATTTTATTAAAAATGTTTTAAATAACACTAAAAAATCTTTAAATCTTAACAATAATTTTTATTTTAAGTGATATATTTGGAATGAAATTATATGTTTGTATTATACCCATCAGTTTATTTTTTAACATTAATAATGCTTAAGAAATTTTTTAAGTATTTTAAATTATAAGAAAGGAATTGAAGTTTGTATATATGTAAAGCATTTAGTTATGCTTTATAAAATGAAAACTGCAATATGTAAAAGAGAATAATCATACATAAATATGAAACAATTTTTTAATTATTTTATTTAATATCATATATTAAATATAATTATTAAAAAAATTGTTTGCTCTTAGAAAATAATAAGAAGTAGTTAAAAGTAAAGTAATTTATGTTTAAAACTTCCTCAAATTTTATTACATGTAATATACTTATATACATATACTTATACTTCTGTATTAATATCATTCCAGCCAATTTTGTGCTAAAACTTGTGAGCAATTAGCACTTAACCTATAATTAGAAAATCTCTTTTTTTAAAATTTGCTTTACTGAAAAAGCTGCACTTATGCTAATACATAAGTATAATTTTATTTGTTTATTTGGTTTAAAAATCAGTAAAGTAAGCAGCATTTTTTCACTATTTTTTCTTTTATTTATTTAATAAATAGTATATAAAACTCTGAAATTTGCTTTATATTCATTTATGTAAATTTATTAAACATAATTTATGTATGTTTTTTTTTAATCGATATGCTTTTAAAATATGAGTTTTTGTGTAACTTGTTATTATTATTATAAACCTTTCACCATTAACAGTAATTAATATGTATAATTTCCCAACATTTTTTGCAACTTAGTGGCTTATATCATTCATATTTATAAAATTTATTGCATAAAAGTGTATTATTTTGTAACAGTATTAGTGTTATTTCTTTTATGAAGATTATATTTGCAAATATGATAACAAATTAAACTACCTTGGTAAAATATTTGTAATAAATTATCAGTCGAGATAAAAAATGAATAATTTATTTTGCTTCCCTCTGACCAATATTTGATAAATTTAACTAGTATTATAAGCATGAATGCTATGTCAAGTTAGAATTCACTTCATAGTAAAGACCCCACTGAAGTTAATCTTAGTGTGCAAAATGTAACTTAAAATGACTAAGCTACCAACTTCTTTTTTCAACTTTATATGAAAAATGATTCATAACTTGTGTTAAAATATAAAATGTGAATGATTGTTATCAGTAAACCTTGATAAATGTCTCAATATTGTATAAATTTTGTATTTTAAGGTTATTATACTAATGATGAAAGTAGTGACCAGTTTTCTGATGTTCAGAGTGCTGTTTCATCTTCTGTGACTAGTAGTCATAGACAACCTGCTTCCTCATGTTTGGCAGCAGAAATGGCTCGTCTAAAACTTGGCATGACTTCTGCTACAGGTAAGATTATGATCTTTAAAATTGAATTATTTAATTTAGATAACATTTTCATTTAGGATGCAATAATTATTGTATCTTTACAAAAAAGTTTATATTACTAGTGTCAAATTATGTACATTTAAAATTCTTTGAAAATTACGTTTTGCAGAATTTTCTATAATATACAGTATATGTTACGAAAGTTCCAAAACACCTGTTACAAGAGTACATTAATGGCAGGAAAGTGTTCTCAGTCCAGTACCCTCTTTTGCTGTAATCCAGATTTATTAAAGCCTTTACTTTTAACTATTTGAATGGCATGTGCATAAGTTCTCCCCTTTTAAAAATAATTGTTCTATTTATTTTATTATGAAAAAAAGTAATTGTACATAATATATTGATTAAAGTATTTATAAACTATCAATTTTTTCTATAAAATAAAATATAATTAATTTTAATTTAAAATTTTAGCACTGTTTTATTTAATGCATTTAATATTTGAATTTTTCCCATTAATATTCATCTTAATACTGTAAAAATAATGAGTTATATATATTTATAAAATGTAAAGAAAATTAAAATCTACATTAAAAATTTCTTGAAAAAAAAAAAATTGTGTGTACATGTGTAAATGTTGACATTAAACTCAATACCAAGATACCTCAGAAGTGATTGCATTGAAAATTTGTTTTTAATTCAGAATGTGATGCTAGCAAATATATATTGGAAAAATCTTTTTGGATAAGTGTTTTAACAATTTGAGTACATATTTATTTATATACAAAAATATTTGCATTTTGAGCTTATTTATTTATTGTCATGTACAAATAAAAATGTGACAAATTATTCATGATTGTGTGTGTGTGTAAAATAATTAAAATAAGATGTAATTTGAAGATCAAGATAAATCAAAGAAGAAACTATACATAATACGAATAAGACAAAATCACAAGAAAAACAATATAATACAAATATAAATAGGAAAAAGGCATAGGGACCATGTCTTCACAACAAGAGGGAGATGGTCAACTATGGAAATTGTACTCTCTTTTCTGACAAGTACTCTTTTGACCATCTCCCTCTTGTTGAAGACCTGATCCCTATACCTTTTCCCTATTTATGTTTGTATTATATTGTTTTTCTTGATTTTATCATATTGGTATTATGTATAGTTTTTTCTTTGATTTATCTTGATTTTCAAATTATATATACTTTCATTAAGCCTTGATATCATTTTCTATCTGCCAGATTAGAAAAAAAAAAAAAATAATAATAATAAAATTTAAAACTTCAATGAAATTGTTTATTTTTCCATAATTTTTAGAGTATTTTTAAATTCTGCCTATGCACTACTTAGGCAGAATTTAAAAGTATTCTAAAAATGTTTTACTTAATGTTCATATTCATTAATTTTTTGAAAGCTAGAATTACTTTCAAATTTCTCCTTTAACTTAATTATGGAAAATAAGAAATAACTAACTTCACTTGTGTGAAGTATTTAAATTATTTTAAAAATTTTGTTTTCAATCTTGAAAAATAAATTGTCAGAATAAGTTATGTGGCTACAATTATAGCTTATTAATATGTACTTAGAGTTTAAAATATTTCCCCTGTGAAAATATTATGTCTATTATATAAAAAAATGTTTTATTTAATAATTTTCTTACTTACGATTCTAATATAACGGAAATTTAATTGCTTCAAATATAGAAACTGTTGGAATAAACTTTTAGATATATTAAATTTTAAAGTAGTAATTCTCTAGTTTTTTTCTTTATTAGAATATAAGTAGGGAAAGAAAATTTTGGGAACTCTCATGTACATAGTACTTTGCAAATGATTTATTTATTTTTGTTAATCCTTTATTAATCACTATTAAGTGAAACAAAGTCTGAAACTGGTAAATGTAAATATATCTGAAATTGGAAAATGCAAAAATATTGTTTAGGGAAAAATTGGTTCTTTATTTTAGTCAAATTCTAATTTGCTTCATTGAAAAATTTTTAATAGGAATTTAATTATCTTAAGTATAAATTTTTCTTAATCATTAGGAGCTTTTGTGAGCTTATTATTATTATTTTTTTTTTTTTCTGAAAGTTAAATTCATACTCAAGTCATTGATTTAAAAAAAAAAAAAAAATTTCATTCAGAAAAAAATATTCTATGAATTTGCTTATTTTAAAATTCTTGTAGCCATGAAATTTTCTGAATATTGTTTAAAAAAATGTGTGATTTGTTCATATGTTTTTAAATATATAATTCAGAACTGTTTTCAAATAACCTTTATATAGTTCAAGTTGTTTTATAAAAATTTCTCATATTTTTTTATTTTTTATTTAAGAACATAAAATTTATATAATTTTTCCAATTTTATTTGAATTGCTGAAACTTGTTACTTTCTAATTTTTAGTTCCTGGACATGGTATTGGAAGAGGCCAGAAGCGTTGAGTACTTAATACTAAGGATGAAAATCAAAAGAAAGAAATTGAAAATATATATATGTTGGAATTTCATAGAAAGAAATTTATGGAAATATTCATCTCTCAAAGTTTTATACATCTCTTCATTTGTGTATATATTACCAAAATATTTAACTTTTATCTGATTGGTACATTTTTCACCAGTCTAAAAATTTTAGTTTTATGATTAGATTAAGAAGCATTTTAAGAAACTTAGAACTTTGCATTTTATAATCATTAAATCATCTTTTAGAGTAACTTTCATTCTTATGACAAGTTAGTCATTATAGTCAGAAGTGTTGAATTTTGTTTTCATCATGGTGCAAATGTTTGTGACGAAGAATGCTATTTAAAGTTCTAGTTTTGTTTCAGAACAATACCAGTATATTTTATACTAAAAGAAATATCGTTTGATAATATGCATTCACAGTGTGTAAAAACATAAAGATTGCTATTTTTAATTGTTCTAAAATAAATAGCGGAATTCCATTAGGTAAATGATCGTATAATAATTGTGAAGGTAATAATGGCTTTCTTGAAAAGTTGAATAATAAAGAAAACTCATTCGATTTTTAGAAAACATTTTTATCGAACAATTTTGTATAATTTAATTTTGTACTGTTCTTATTTATCATTATTTCAATCATGTGAATCTTGCAATTTAGGATATTTTTTTTTATAAAAAAAAAAGTTAAAATTTTTCTAAGCTATTTTTAATGTAATATTTTTAATAAAGTAATTTAAAAATCTTAGTTTAAGAAAGTAAACTTCTTGTATATAATAGTCATTTATAATTAGTCTTTTCATCCAGTTACCTGTGATATGTAGACTAAAGAATTTTGTTTCAAAAAGTACCTTTGTCTTTCATAATTTGTGCCATTTTTTTTACTTATTTGAAATTAGTTATTGCATTTATGTTTTTTATAATCCTAATTAAATAAAATTTGAGCTATGATTAAGCAAAATTTATTTACTAATTTTCAAGCAAATACTTTTCCTTTTTCTTGTAAATGATTCGAAATAGTATTAAACAATCATTACTATCTGATTTATCAATCTTGTTGAAATGTGATTTATAAGCTTGTTATTTTTTCTGTGATTATTCATTTATGTTAATAAAAATAAAACTTTCTTTAAAATTTATTTTTTATTCAAACATATATAATAAGGTTTTTTTCTCTGATCTTTTCTTCTATTTGGCAGAAATCTTTTATTGCATTTTGAAATTGAAACAGTAATAATAAAAAACAGGAAACGGTTGTACTAATTTGTGTTGATACATAATTTTTAATTATCTACTATTATAAGAACATGCAAGACCCTGGAAAAAAGAATTACCTGAAACATTGCAGTGTCAGATTTGCCTCATATGCCAGGATTGCTTGAAACAGTATGTGAGAAAAACACAATTTTTGAAAAAAGGGGAAAATTAATAATTGTGTATAAAGTCTCATTAAGAATATAAAAATTGATTTTTGAGACTTAAATTTTACATTGTAAGTAAGTGATAACTCTGGCAATAAAGTTAATTTTGCTTTAGATTTTTATTACAGATGTTAAATATGTAACTTTAATGTTTATATTAATTTGAAACAAGGTAAATAATCCTCAGTATTTTTATTTTTATTTAGTAAAATCCTAATTAGTAATATGTTTGACACAATTTTTCAAAATATCGCCAATGGCAAAATATGAGATTGGCATTTATCATTAATTTATTGCCGAAGGAAAAATGACGTTTTTATGATTATCACTAAGAATATGCATTATCAAAAATAAAGAAAATTTTAATGACTAAATGGTAAATATATAAGTATACCATGAAACATGCATAAATGTCCTTTGAGAGACAAACAAATCGTTGAAGTGAGAATTGAATCTATAATTTTATTTGATTGATAACAAAATTAATCTTTTATTGCATTCGTTTATATTCCAGATTCTCTGGATTTCTATCCTTTATGTGCCAATAACGACTGAAGTTACAAATTAATAAATAGAATTTTACTGATTTTAGTATTTTTGTTATTACTCTAGTAGATTGTTGCTATATTGAAAATGTTACTGTTTATCTAATGGAACCTCAGTTACTTGCTGCAACTCTAAACTCTTATGGTCAGCTTAAAGAAGTGTTTTCCCACTACTTTATCCATGTGGTTGTTACTCCTCTTTTAACCCCACAACTGTGCCAAAGATAAGAAAAGCCACCTACATACATACTTGTTCAATTTTATGTTCTACTTTCATTTTATATTACAGTGAAAGATTTTGCATTTATTACCTATAAAATATTTTAATATTCTCAATATAATATATGTATAGATATGCATATAGGTGTAAATGTTTTTGTATGATATGATAGTCAAATTTTTTTCATGAAATAAAGTTTGTGCTTTTGCGATTCTTATCCATGCTTTGCTTGTGATCTTGAAATAGGTGTAATTCATTCGCAAATAACAATGAAAGTGACTTTTCTAAACTTATTAAAAGATGTTGGTTTCCTTAATTACTTGAAGATCAATTTACTATAAAGTTATGATATGAATATATGAATCCAAAGCTTGTTTAACTTGAGCTTTACGCTTTATAAAAAGCCAATAGTGCAGCAATAGTTAGTGCAACAATCAATAGAATTGATGCTCGTGTCATCCAAAAGTAGCACGTAATGGAGTTTAATGCAAATTTTTTTGTATTATAGAACACAAAAAGCATCTTGTGGGCACTTCTGTAAATTTTATTTATATTGTGTTAAACAGATCTCTGAAATTGATAATTTTATATATTTGAAGTTTCAGAAAACTTATTCTTGTCTTAGTCTAGATTATGGCTTTATCTCTTTGCTGACCTTTTGAATTAAAAGTTTTACGGTCTTAACAATTTTGTAGAGAGCAGAACAATTATTCAGAAAGTACCAGATCTAGAGAATATGGTGGAAGTAGCACACATTCCATTCAAGCTGTAGAAGCTTTTTGCACATTTTTAAGATTATATGAAGTCTCACATTATTCTTATGAAGCATTAAAAAACTTTTCTATTAATCATTGTCAATTTCTTTTTAATTGAAACATTCAATTTATTCAACTAGGGTCAGAACATTTTAAAATTGGTTGTTTTGTAAAATCTTTAAGGAAAAAAGTTTTTTTTTTTTTTTTTTTTTTTTTTAATGCCACTTAACATTTTTTTTTATGAAAATGGGCTTCGAGGGAGTTAATCTATTTTACACCGTAGTCTCTTACATTTAACATTGTTATTGATCACCAATTTTTCTTTTCTATTGATGACGCGCTTCAGAAATAAATCACACTGTCTTGACGTTTTAAAAGCAAATCGCAGACATTCGATGACACAAATTTTTTTTATGAGAACATGAGAAACGTATCTCGAGCTTTGAGATTAAATCTATACTTTTCAAATGATCGTAATCGACTGAATTCGATAAATTTAATTTCAGCAGTTTCATGCAATTGTAATTAATGCCTTTATTGTTTCTTCATCAACTTTAAGTGGTTTTCTAGACTGGTGCATCTTAAATATTAAAATTGCTGGATTTTTTTTATATTCAATATAAAGTAATTATTAATTTTTTCAATATTTCAGTAAATTTTAATGTGTATCATTTAGTTTCCCATACGTAGAAATTCCATTGCTCCTAATTCTTTCAAGTATAAGCACAGTTCACAAAATAATTATGCGTTAATCTAACTTTAGCTCCGTATTTCTCCAAATTACTTATATTCCTTTACCTTTTATTAAATATCAAATTTTTGTGTGTTAAATTTAATCAAATATTTTTATCAAATTTAAATAAAATGAGCAAAAAATTTTAACTTGACATTTTATAAACTGATTTATTCGCACATGTACAACTGTAAAATTAAACTTTAGCTTCAGTTTGTAAATTGTAATAACGTTATTGATTTAGTATCTGAATTTATTGTATAAATAGAGGTAGGCAATTACTCTGCTTAATAAGCGTTGCTTTCTTTGAATGTATGTTTATTATATTATAAATATAAGATTTAGATAAATGTTAATACAAAAGTTATCAGACAGTGTAAGTAATGCATTTTGTGGAAAATATATATTTTTAGAATGCATCATCCTTCAGTTTGGAAATTCCCAAAAGGATGTCCTAGTATTATGAAAAATGTAATTCCAACCTCACCAAATGTTTGAGTGGTTAGCATTTTTGCCTTGGCTTCAACAATTTGTAGATTCGAATCCCACCCTGGGTTTGGTTGTTTGAAACTCTTACTTGTTAACTGTAAGTCCTTTGATTTCTATCGTGTACAAAAAAATAACCTTTGATCGGCAAACAAACAAAACCCATCCAAATGTCTTTCGTCAAACGCAAAAAAAAAGGAAACTACCAGGTGTTAAAAATGTTTATGATCAAGTGTTTCTTATGGATACAATAAAATCAAAATCTTGTTCAAATTTAGTGAATATAAGAATGCTTAAGACCACCTGATATAAATTTCCTCCGTTCCTTGCAGATTTCTCCAATTTACGGGCAAATATTCGATAGACAAATTGAGATTAAAAAAGGATTTTATATTTATATAGATTTATAAATATGTCCCATCTTTTATTTTTCAACTGTGTATTTATTCTAATTAATTTTTTTTTATTTGACAAGGTTTAATTTTTTGTTCTACTGTCACTTTCTACACGCTTTTTAATTCGAAAAGTATTTACAACTTAAAATGGACCCTGAACCACTACTGTAAACGAGATACAAGTGGGAAATGTTGATTTAAAAATAAGAGCATGGCATTCTGGAAAATAAAATCATCTTGATCAAGTTATTGAAGTTATGGAATAAATCCCTTTCATCGTACACAAGAATTAGCCCTGGTGCTTTTCTAGATCTCACTTACGACCGAAAAGGCCAGACTGCTCTTTCCAGATTTGTAAGTGGCTACTTCAGGAGGCTTTGTTTTTGTAAGGATCAGAAGATTTTTCCAACATGCAACAAGTGCGCTTCAGAAAATACTTCCTCAGAACACATTTTAAATTGTCTTCAACTTTCCCACCACGACTTCGTTAGAAATTCTTTAATGCTTTTGGACTTTTTTGAGAGTTAATAATCTCATGGACCTTGTCCAGCAGTCACTAGATATAGAGTATATGAAACAAAATATGAATACTTTTCATATTTTAATGACAAATTGTTAATCGAAAATTTATCATATTACAGTTTACCCAAATAGTTATAAGATACTTTTTATTAAGAAATTAATTGTATATAAATATTTTTTTTACTAAAGCGTTGCTTCATTTCCTTGATTGGACATAAAGTATGCTTGTTGCCATTCATAATTATGCATCTCTAAATCCTTTTCGGATTAAGATCTATGTGAACAAAGATTTAAATGTTCATTTAATCAAAATTTTAAATCTCCGAAAGCCGTTCATCGGTTGTTTTGATCTTTAAAAATAGATCTGGTCAGCTAAAAAAATTTTTAATGCTTCTCCCCAGTGATCCTTCCCTTCTGAATTACGATTGGTTCAGCAAAAAACCACGACACAACTGTCATTTTTATGACAAATCTACCTCTATGCTTCACAGTTAGAAGGAGATAATCATACGTATGTGCAGGCGTTCTTAAGCATGCACCAGTCCAGTTGTAGGGAAAAGTGTAAAAGATGATTCGTCAGATCATACCACTTTTTTTCATTTATCAAGTGATCAAGTTTTGTGAGTGTGACACTATTATAGACGACAATTAGTATTAACATATGTGACAAGTGGATTGGGAATGGCTGCTTTTCTGTAAGTATTCTATGAAAGTGCATTTTAACTAAAAGATCATTGACTCTGGAGAATCCAGGTGCTGATTGAATTTTGCGATCTCTTTTGCTACAGTTTTTTTTCCCTGGACATTACAATAAGCTTCAATACCTGCTGGTCTTTTTCAATGAGCTTCTCTTTTTGCCTATTTTGCTTTTCCAATTGTGTGTATGCTATCATGACTATTGACACTGTGGTGAAACACTTCTGCTCGGAAGTTCGCAGCAGCAGCTAGAGAAACTTTCTACCTGAACATTGGCAACACCAATCTCTTCCGAACAACAGCGCACGGTGAACAGAGCAAATTCACGTTTTCCCCGACGATGTGAACGGACGAGTTCAGAAACCGCTTCTCTCTCAGGGATTTTGTATTTGCGACGTTTCGGCATTTCTTTAATTTGCAATAAAAATTCAGTTAATTTTCAATATATGTTGTGCGATGCTATTATTTAAAAACCAGTTAACCTGCACACTATAACACTATACGTCTAGAAATACTTATGTGTTAGTAGTGGTTTGTCAATTGGATGTATCGATCACAGTTGCCCCAACTAAACGGGCTAAATTAATTGCCTAAAATTTCGCTTTTTGGAAAATCTGAGAGAGCTTTTTATGCCTTTGAAAGAAATCCACGACTTACAGAATTTTAATGAAGCTATATACTACCAGAATATATACATTTTTGAAAGACATTATAAATCAACGTCAAACACGTTCCATACTCAGCAACTACTCCATTGCAATAGCCTTGCATTTCTGTACAGAGGAGCTAATTATCTCATTGGTACAATTATTAAAGTGTATTCTTATAACAAGTCTTTAAAATTTAATAGAGAAACGAAATGAATGTGTTGAATCAACAGAAAAATAAGTAGTTTCGACTCTGAGAATCAACAAAAACTTTGCTCTTAGGTTTTTGTTGAATTGTAGCAAACAGCGACATTGAAATTCTTATATAAATTATAAAAAATCGATTACATCTCTTGATCGATTATTACAAGTTTAAATTGGAAAAATCAGATCCCTAAAAAGCGGTTCTGGGGGATGACGCAAATAGATGCGTAATCAAAAGCTATAAATGTGTGGTAATGATTTGTCAGCTTGTATTATGCTTTTGGGAGGGAATGAATAAGTTAAAGCAGCTTAATGAATTTGATCGTGGCAGTACAGTAGGATGCCATCTTTGTGGGAAATCTGATTTGAGTGAGATTGCAAACATTCTGCAGAAATCTAAATCCAGTGTAAGTGATGTAATTATGAAATGAAAAAGTCGAAGCAGTGAAACTGCAGAAAAATAAAATGGTATTTTGGAAAAAAAAAAAAAAAAAAAAAAAAAAAAAAACGTACAGAATGTAGCCGCAGAACTATGAAAAGTGTAGTCAAGCAAATCGCAAGTCCTTGTTGGTGAAAATTTTTCAGGAGTACCAATCAAGGGTTAGTGTTAGAAGCAGATGTAGCATTTGTCGAAAGTTAAGCAATTTGGGATTCCATAGTCAGGCAGCCTTCACAAGCTGAACATCACGAAATAAGAATCATCGATTACAATAATGCAGAGCTGACTATCATTGGACTATGTACATAGTATGTAGTATAATGATGTGGAACTGTTTATCAAGGTTTAACTTGCGTCTGTTAGCTGTCGTGGTTGGAAACATGAACTCTGAGATATATATGTAGACACTTTGGACAATGTTGTATTTCTAACTCTAAGGCAATATTTCGAGGAAGACCCATTTCTCTTTCATTTAAGGTTAATGGGCATGCTCCATTTCCATTCCGAGGCTTGCGCAGACCTTGTTTGACGAAATAGTTGTTCAAAAACTGGACTGCCGTTCTCAGAGCCCCGATCTAAGAACTATAAATATTAAAATTACAGTTAAATAAATATTTTCTAAGCATGAGTTTATGCAAAATTCTGAAATATATCCTATAAAATATATTTCATGCGACAAATCAAACTGCAAGATTACCACCCAAGCAAAATTATTATCAGATAATACAATGCATTAGATTTTGCCTGCATTTTCTGATGATAATGCAGGATGACATGTACTCGTTATCACACATCTTAATGATAAACCAGGCAGATTTTCACTTAGATGGTACTGTAAATAAGCAGAACTGCAGCATATGGAGTTTAATCAATTCTTATTAAATGGAAAAACAACCATACATTCCTCATAGTATGATTTTCAACTCATCGGAGAAAATTGCATCTGAAATTCTTAGACACCCGAGATTGAAGACTCAAGCAATTGTAGGCTTCATTACTGGGCACTATCATTTCAGGAAACACCTTCATTCAATGGGACTTTTTAAACAGGAACCAATTTGTAGGAAATGCCATTCAGTGGTAGAATCAACTCATCATATCCTATATGAGTGTGATGCTCTTGCCCTTACAAGATTCACTACTCTACGTAATCCATATTCTAAAGAGTTACACTTAAACTCCATTGAGGGCCTATCAGACTTTATAAACAAAGTAGGGGACCCAAGACAATGGAGCTAGGAAAATATTGGGCTTGGAGCATGGTATAAAATGCAACAATGCAGAGGTGCCACATATCTGACAAGCTCAAGAAGAAGATACATTCCTCATACGTCATATCATAATATGGATTCACACCAAATTTCAATTTGGACTTGTACTTCTCTGAAAAAAAAAAATCGCAGAAAAAAGTTTTGATAAGAGTAATCGCTAATAGAGTTGCTATATCAATCTCCGATTATTTATTTTTCTAAAATTAAGAGAAAGAAGAAGCTAGGTTACAATAATATAAAAGCAAAATGGTGTAACAATGATACAGAAAGACGTGTAAAGAATATGATTCAAGCTAACTTTCTAGACGAATACGTTATTTGGCATATTTTCCCGGTTGTTTGTCCAGAAAGGTTACCAGTTCTGAAAGCTAGTGATCTGATGCTGGATATTATTCTCAAAGATAGCGTTTATAAAGGACTTGTTACTAATGATGCAGATTTAAAAGCAGCATTGTTTATCATGTTACTCTCATTCTCACTGGTATACTATGTGTGGCTGTTGATAACGTGTGGCAACAATAACATATGCGCACAGTTGTAAACAATATAATATGCGCACAATTGTATAAATAAATAAAACTACTCCGTTATTCTTTAATTTTTGAGTTATATCTCCGTCTACTTCTCTATAGTGAAGTATATGATATTATATCTCCGTCAACTTCACTATAGTGAAGTAGTAGTCAAGATGCTAACCGGTGTACCGGTTAGCATCTTGAAAAATTTCAAATTAATTTTTCCAACGGAAACTTTGGCCGCATGATTTACATTCGAAGTTTCATTCAGTAAAAATTGAAATATGAGTATTTCATTACTTTCAATTCTTTTTTAACTTCCATATATAATTATTGCGATGGATACAGCTTGCATGCAGACACTTTCGCTTCCATATTTCAAAAGAAACATTAAAAACCTATTTTACGGAACAACTGTTAGTTAACATCAATTTCAATTTTGGATCAACAGTAAGAATTTTAATAGTGTTCCCGAAAAGCATTGTTAAAAGTAACAAACAAATCTTGTAGAACTTTAAATGTCTGATAGACACCTCATCCCGAATGAATAATCATCCAATATTAAAATGTCACTAAATCCTTCTTTGACATACAATTAAAGCAACCTAATTTGCAAACATCCAAGTTTTATCATTGTTTTAATAGTTCAATAAAATCATAAAAATTGCTTAAGGTTTTATTGTTCTTAAACAATGAGATATTTCACATATAATAATAATTAACAATACATTGTTAATGACTTTTCTTATGCTATTTCAACTTTTCAGTCAATTAGATTTTCACAAATAAAAGTTATTAAAATTAATGGGCATTGTGAGTTAGACTCTGTTTTTTAGAATTCATATGAATATGCTATTTAGGAGAACTATAGCTTGCTAAAAAAGTATTTAAATTTACAGGTTTGTGAAGCAGAATTTCGCCATAATAGTAGAAATACAGATTTACCACTAAACTGTAATTCACTTTTTGAAACTGGTAATTTTTTTTTGGTTGCATTATCTCAAAAGCAATTTTATTCGGCTTATAGCTACATTTCAATTATGCATTTATTCACCTTTTCTGTAAAAATTTAAAACTTACTAATAAAAGCAAGTTTTATGATTTAAAAATTTTTCATAGAAATGTAGAGAATATAACATTCATATTTTTGAAGGGAAATATATATATATGTGTGTGCGTGTGAAAATATATTCAATTTTTGAAAGAAGCCGTGTAAAATAATTTGCATAAATGAAAAAAAAAGTCAAGTGCAGATTGTAATTAAATATGATTTATTATATATATTTATTGTAATACAAAAAAATTACTATAATACAAAATATTTATTGCAGCAGATTTTACGAGACTTGTTTTATAGTATATTTCCTTTTCATTAGAGAAACAAGAAAAAAAATATTCTATAACATTAATAAATATATTTGAAAAAATAAAACTAGATATAATATTAACTAAATTAACTTTCAAAATTTAAATATAGGCTGTAGATGAATACTTTGTGAAAGATGTTTTATTCGAATTGTTGATAAGTTTTTTCAGTTCTTCTTGCAAATCTGCTATAACAGTGCACGGGCGGTTGAGTTTACGCAAATATCTTTCGTCAACAATCTTCAAAACATCCAAAAGAAATACAGCATTTTTAGAAATAAATTGCCTATCAGAAGAATCACCAGCCCTCTGAAAAGCATTTTTAACATGAAACAAGTGTGTTTGAAAAGTAATAGATAGAGCTTCGTTGATTAGATCATGTACAGATGGAGTATACAATTTCAGTAAATCATCCAAAAAGTTTAAATACATTTTTTCAAATGCAGTAGTATTAGCAGTCAAAGACAGCCAACATTCATCATAATGGTACACTTCTACATTGCTAATACCAATTTCTCGCAGATCATCCATGAGCTTCTTAGTGTTTGCTGGATTTTGCAGGTTCTGTGGTTGCCATTTATCATCATTTGCACGTAGTTTCACAGCTTCCAAAAGTTTATCTCTCATCTCATTCACAAGCCTTTCCACTTGGCTTGCTAAGAAATCATTCAAAACAAAGGAAAAGTCAAGACCAACAGTTGATAGCATATCACATTGCTGCCTAGCACAGGAAATACATTCCGTAGCAATGGAAGTACTTACCTGTGGGGTAAAAACGTGCTTTGAAAAAATTTGGATAAACTGTTCTAACTGAATTTTCGCCCATAATACAAAAGATGATGCACAAGCGTTATTACTAAATGCTTTGTCAAACTCTTTTCCAGTATCTGCCAAGCAACTGAAGAAAACAGAGCATAATTTCTCAATATATCTAGCTGTAGCACCTTCAGCTCTTTGTTGCTTCATATTTTGCTTTAACATAGCTGAACATCGTTTCAAGAATAAGTTGCATGCTTTTGAAGATTTACCTAATCGAACAAGCACACCAACAGCTTTTCTTGCTGCTCTGGGACCACCATGTAAAGAACGATCTGGAGATACTTTGAGTTCTTCACTAAGAATATTAACCAACTGCTTGGTGCGATTTTCAATTCTCAATCGTATGTCCCGCACTGCAGTACTGCGCGGGAAAGCGGAACAATGAGCATTGGCTTTATGAATCAATTCAACTGACTTATCAAACAGCCTTAAAGCAATGGAAACATCCAACTCTTCAGGGAGTTCCAACAACCAATTTGGTGTTTCAAGTTGAGTAGCTTTTTGGTGGGGGGGAAAGTTCATTTTCAAAAGGATTGTTGCCTTCATCTTCAAATGGATTAGGTGCATCAGATGGACATGATCGGCGTTCAAAAGAAGATAGTTTCTTCTTTTTTGCCTGATCAATGCGTGATATCCATTCCTTTTTGGAAGCTGCTGAATGACATTGTAAAATTCTAACTTCTGGAAACATAAGAACTTTAAAAGAATTTTTGATACTTAATTCCTCTTTAATATTCACAACAGCTAGACCATCTAATTCATAAAGTGCTTGATACCTAAAATAAAAGGGAAAGAGTTTTATATGATGTACGCATACCATTTAAATTTTCAACTAACAGTCTCATTTCATTACATTCAGATATCAGAATTCTTACATTAAAATACAATACAAGATATGATAATAAATAATAGTACATTCATTTTTTAAGAGGGTTTAAATAGAGGGTTAGAAACTAAAAGTATTTTAGTTAAATATTCTGTAAAAGGACTCATCCTTTTATTTGATTAAATTATACTTAACAGTGAATTACACCAAATAAATTTACTAGCTTTAAAATGACCTTAATGGATTGAGTTAATCATAAATGATTAATATTTTTTTAATACATGCTGAAGAAAGATATTTTTACAAAAATATCCTATGTGGCCTCTTTGTTGCTATGTCATCTTAATTTGATTAATAAATAACATTTCATAAAATTTCTAAGAAGCCATGGAGGATATAGTCGGAATAAAATTAAAAAGAAATTGGCCAGAAATAAAGAAAATGTTTTTAAAAAAGTTAAAATATGTATTTCAATTTTTGTTAGTCTAATCATCTAATTTATATAAATAGAAAAATTTATTTTTAGAGTAGGATTTTTTTTACTGTTAGATTTTAGTAATTTTATATAAAAGGAAGACTTTATCAAATTTATATACATTCTTATAAGTTTATGTAGAAATGTTTTTACACTAATTTAGATTAATTATTTTAAATTTCTCAGGTCAACACATTTTACTTCAATTTCAGTTAATTTTATTTTGTCGTTAATATCAAAGAAATCCGTACACATGAAACTCAAAATATCTGCATTCAGTAAGTTGATTTTCAATTACATATGGACGATGAATTTTGAAACTCCTAGTTTTATGAGATTTATATTAATATGTTCAATCCCATATTCGAATATACTAATCCCCAATTATTAATACAGAAATTGAATCTTTAGATGAATTTTCTTTGATTTTAGTTCCAACTTTTATAAAATAACTATTTAAAAAAAAAAAAAAAAAAAAAAAAAACTAGTAATTTACAATTATTTAACATTGGATTCTTTTTATTTTATTCACATTTTCAAATTAATAGTAACATTTTTAGATTTATAATAGATTCTAGTATTTATCTGTGTAAATAAAAAATGTATTTTTATACACTACAGTGTCCACTCAAAATGCAACGTCCTGAAGGAAACATGCAATTCATGAAATTTGTAAGTGGAAGTGCATGAATTGCTATTCTACAATGGTACACCCAAAGCCTTTTTGTTTCTATGCTGAAGCATGTGACAGCGGTTAGTGCCAACAATGTTAGCAAATGATTTTGTCATCATCCATAATCATAAGAGGCGGCAATTTCAATCCTTTGATCTTTGTATAAAGTGTTATCTACAAAACAAATTTTGTAACAATATCTTTGATTTTTCTTGGTGTTTCATTTTGGTTGACTAGCAATGCATTTTTTGTAATGGAGAAGTAAAGAGTTAGGGAAACAATTTTTTT
The DNA here is from genome assembly GCA_026290005.1 of Latrodectus geometricus. Lineage (NCBI taxonomy): Eukaryota > Metazoa > Arthropoda > Arachnida > Araneae > Theridiidae > Latrodectus > Latrodectus geometricus. The sequence continues at coordinate 7,801 of JAPDSC010076991.1, read as the reverse complement.
TTTTTCATTTACATATTTTTTATTTATTATTTTTTTTTAGTATAATTTTTTTGTTTAATAACAGAGATGTAACTTTCAACAAATGAATACAAGATAATGTAAATGAAATTAATTTTTTTTTAGTTAAATATTTTTGATCACTTCTATAATGACATTACTTCTCTTTACTTTTTGATTGATGTCAAATCTGCAAATTATGAACTTTGACAACTGTTTAATTAAAAAAATTACCATTGTTTAAAATTATTAAAATGAATGAATTGAGATCAACTGCTATTATTATTTAATAGGCCAAATCACTAAGCAAATACAAAATGTTGTGCATTAATGGATTTCTCTGATAGACACAATTTTTGATTTGAACTTTCAATCTTTCCATATTCATGATTATAAATGGTTAGTAGCAACACTTGCTGCTGAAAAAGTTAAGTCAAATATTTTATAATTTTCATTTTTAAATTAAATAATTATAAGGTTGAAAATTTAAAAAAAAACTGTCAAAACTGTTGAAATTAATTACAGTTTATTGTGCATTAATAATGTTATTGGTTAACTACTTTTTCAATGGTATTAGATTATTATATTCTGTTTATTATCCAAATATATAAATAACAAAATGTTACTTTTTGCATATGTATAAGTTGAAATGTGTAATAGGTCTTTTATGTAGTATGTTATTGAAACATTTAAACAAAACAAATTGTTGGAAATTTCTAAAGTATATGTTTTATACTTGATTAAGAACAAAATAGTATATGAATGTATTCATTATTGATTTATTGTTATTGCCAGTTTGTTTTGATTGGACAGTAGTACAATATAGGATATCTTTTGAAGCTCATGCCAGTGGTTCAGCCAAAAACAAATTATCATAAATATTATTATTCATGTCACTTTAGTGACACTACCCAGTAGTGCGAAGTATGACATTTCTTTTAAGTTTGATGCCACTATGCAGTTCCTTAAAAAATAAAATTTCTAATAATTTAATGGTAATGAGTAGGATTTTATCATACCTTTGTTTTTCTATTTAGATACAACTTATTTTTTAAAATATACTTGAAAAATTGCATGACATTCAACTTTTAGCTACCTTAAGAAATTTAACAACAAAATTTAAACAAGTACCATGCATTCCAATATTTGAAAAGTAAATTTGATGAATGGTGTAAAAATTAAAAGTGTATGTAAGTTTTACATTTTCTATTAATTTGACATTAAGAGATTCACTACCCTTTACTAAATAAATAAAGTTCATTTTTAAATTACCAAATTCTCAATTACAGTTGAGTCCGGATTATCTGCCATAAGCTGACTGGGAGGGGGGAAGGTGGATGTTAGATTGGTAGACGATAGGGAGGGTTTTATTAAAGAAATGAAAAATATTGAAATAAGCTTTCCAAGCCCAGGGGTGTAGTGATAGTGATTTGCATTTCTAAGACACAGGCCCAAAGCTTGATCCTCAGGCTGGGCAAGGTTGACTCAGCCTTTTATCCCTTCAGTGTGTTGATAGAACTGAATACCAAACATGCTTCGGAAGCTGACTACTTAATTGGAGCATGTGCGCCTCAGATAACTTGGTCAAGGGAAAAAAAAAAAAAAAAAAGAAATATGCATTGTAGGACTTTGATTCCCTCATGGGCTGTCACGCCTGAGTTCAGTTTTTTTTTAAAAAATTAAATTTAGAATCAATTTAATTCTGTATGTAAATGAATTATAATCATTGATTTACATACAGAAATTTTAGAAGGGAAAGTTCAGAATGAATGAACAAAAACTAGTGATCTTCATCTGCTTTCTTGATATATCTTACTTCTTTGTTGCCTAATTTCACTTTCTCTCGTACATTATATATCATCAACAAATCTGACATCTTGATACTCAGTACATGTAATGATTGCTTCAAAACTTTTAACCCCTTCTTTGATAGCTACTTTATGGGACTCAAAAGTCTTCTGTTAACATTTTCCAAATCATTGCTATTAATAAGTGTAACAATTTCTTTAATGTTAATTTCATACTGGTCATCTACTGAAAGTCATTTTCCTGTTTCAACCAAAATTGAATCATCACATCCAGGTATACATTGCAGCAAAGGCAAAATATTTTCCTGGGTTTCATTTGGTTTATTTTCAGGTTTTTCCATCCTTACCCAACAGCTTATTCCATGCAATTGTTTGTGTCACAATACTGACCCAAGCTTTTGTGACCCAAAAGCAATATGTTCCAGATTCATGGGTTCAACTTCTGAATCTAGTCCAGTTATTCTTCTCTTCTATTTCTTGTATGAGGTTTGACATAAGCATTTTTAAATAATTTGTCTTAAGTGTTTCCAAAACACCATGACCCATTATTTGACAAATAACAATCACATTTAGAGGGAAACATGGCCCTTATATCTATAAGTTTGTATCTATTAGGATGAGTGAGACATTATCTAGAAATAAAACTGCTGTTCTGGGTAGGTTATTACTTCGTAAAAAGCTCTATTGAGGGCACAAATTCTTTGAAAATTTAATCTTTAAAAATGTTGCTGCTCATCCTTGCACTTTTAGATTAAAACATTTTACTAGAGAGCAGATTTTGAAATTGTCTTACCACGAATTTTTTCACTTTTCCAATCATTGTCAGTTTCAATTTGTGGCTTGGTTTAGCACTACTGCAAGACAGAATGGTAACTCTCTTTACAATGTTTATATCTTGGGGCCACTGCTTCAGTTGTAGCTTTGAGGCTCTTATTGAATGACATTTTATAATTCAGGCCTATTTCATAGCAATTAAATATTTGATCTCTTGTTAATTTGAGAATAAATTTCAATAAATATTTAAAACTTATTTTTGAAATGCTCCCTTTTTTTTAAAATTTGATGATAATTTTTCAGCATAAATGTTCAAGTGACGGATTTCTTGTCGCTTTTTCAATTTGTCTAGGCAGCTTAATGCTCTAGTAGTAAAATCTGCATAACAAATTCGTTTTGGAAATGCTATGCTTTTTCTTTTAACCTAAGTCCTGAAATAGGTACCCTTCTATTTATAAACTGGATTAACTAAGTTTACAAGGCCCAGCTAGTTTGCTCATAAGCATTTTTCATAGTTTCTGTCTTTGAAGTCAATTTTGGAAATTTGCGAAGAATATCTTTTTAGTAATTCTAATCATTTTTGCCTGCAATCTCCAACAATATAATAATCAATACTATAATTACCAGCAACTTTTTTGCAATGTTTCAACTTTATCCAGTCATTTTTAATACATCAAGCTTGTATTGCAATAAAAATAAAAACTTTTCTTTCTTCCTTTACATAATCATGATTGTCAATAAAACTACAACGAAACAAACTGTATTCAAAAATTTACTACAAACAAAAAAACTTCATTGCACACTGAACAAAAATCAATTTATTAAGCAAGAACATAAAGCGATTAACAGAAACAAGTGGAAAATTCCCATAACAGTACATTCAGAGTACATTTGATAAACATGAGTAAGAAATCATATGCATGCAAGCTGTTGAGAGACTTTTTCAATAGTTTTGTTGCATTAATTAAATAAAAAATGCAAATGCAGGTGGTATAGCAGATAATATGGAATGGCAGGTAACAGGGACTCATAATCAAGGAGAAAATGTATATTTGAAAAATTATTAAATTTCATCACCTTTGTATAACAAAATGACTTATAACATAAAATAAATATTTGAAATCAACATAGAAATAAAAGTTATAAATTTAAAAAGACAATGCTTAACAATTAAATAAAAATATTTTATAAGAGAAATAAATATATAGTTAATTCAAAATTTTAATCAAAATTGACTTAAATTTAAGAAGTTAAAATTTTTTTAATTTACTCAATTTTTACTTTTATACCTATAATTAATTTAAACTCCCAAGTTTAAATATATAGCTTACTATGTTTCAGAATTAGAATTTTATACTATTCCACAATCAAACATGAATATTATAAATAATTTTACCTCATTAAATGAAAAATTTGTATAAATTGTCTACACCACAACCAAAATCCATACAAGCTTAATATTGTCATGGGAAAAATAAATTTGAAAACATAAAATTGGTGATATATTGATTGATTTTTTTCTATGATCAGATTTTGGGCACTAAGATTAAATCATTTCCAGTAAACTTGTTATTCAGCTCATTTGAAGACCTCACCAAAAGGTAAAATTCATTCAGAATTAGATTTTTAAAAAGATAATAGGAAATTTACTTAAAATAAGTTATTTAAACTTATTCTGATTTGTGGTATTGTAAGTAAGTGTCAGAGAAAATGTGTAACTAAATTTTCTTTCATTGAGAAATTCATCTCTTATCTTGAAAAATACATTAGAAATTTTAAAAATTAAAAACAATTTAAAGAGTATAAATGCAAGAAAAATTATATTTACTTGATTTACCAATCAAAATATTGTTGATTTTATAAACATAATACAACACAACAGTTAATAAGTTGATTATACTTACTTTTTACTTTCATACAATAAAATAGTTTTTTCATATACTTAAGATGATTAATAAAGTATATGTGTATCTCTTCTTTTGGCAGTAGAAAGTTATCTCAGCATTTAAACAGGATAAAATGCGAACATTTTTAAACTAGGTTTCCCCTAGTTAGATTTATTGAAAAATTATATTAGTCAATATTTAACAGTAGCCATATTACTTACAACATATATTGAATGTTTTTTTAGACAGTTGTATTTTTATTTGAGTAATTAACAACATTCAATGATATTGCCTTAAAGCTGGGCTGTTACTCAATTTATTAAAATATAATTCCAATTTTTAAACTTAATGATATTGCTAATGACATAATACCAATTTTGAGATTGATGACATTTGTTTTATTAAAATTAAAGTATTATAAAAAATGTTAGGCATATATTTTTACACATTAGGAATAATTTGATAATTTCTAGTGCGTATTTGATTATTCTCAGTTTTGAATAGACAAAAAGATACATCTGAGATAGAAGTAATAAATTAAAATGACAAAGAAAAATAACCTAAATGAAGAATATAAATTTAGAAAGCTGTAAAAAATTCATTTGTTATGTATGAAATAATTTAAATATAAATGGTAAATGAACTTAAATAAAGAAGTATTAAGTAATATCATAAGTTTGCTATAAGAACTTGAAAATACCTAATATTTTCTCTATTTTAATAATTAGAAATTCAAATTTCCAAAGGATTAAAAAAACAAAATTTTTATCAAAAATAAATTCAAGTCACTAGAATAACATGACATCTAACATTCAACATAAATAAATTTTTTTCATGTTCCATTAGTGATTTTTAGGGACTGAATATATTTTGTGATCTTATTGATACTTATATTATGAAATATAATTATATGGTTATAGTTTAAATATTATAAAATTTACTACCAATGTTATTAATATAATATAATTACCCAATTCTTAGCTTTTTCAGCAATATATTTTTTGGATAGTTTCCATTAGTTGGTACGTGAAAGAACTTAAGTTATTGATTAGAGATAAATTTCTATTCATAAAATAATTTTCTGGTGACTTTCTTGATATCAATATGCTTCCAACTTTTTTTCATGTGAATCTCAAAAGTTGAAAGAAATAAAAATAGCATTCAAACATTGGCCATTAAATTATTGTAAATAAGAAAAAAACATGTACAAGACAATTCTAAAGTCTGTTTTGCATTAAAATTGTAATAATTAAAACGAAAAATTTTTCACCTATATTGCATCGGACCACGACTATCTTCCACTTTCGTAGCAAACATGAGACCTTCATCAAGTAAAACACAATATACAGTATGCAGAGGTTTGTAATCAGTAACTCCTAGTTCTACTAATTCTCCTTTGTAAAGTACAGTTCTTCCCCTCACTTCCAACACAGTAGCACAACCTTCAACTTTTTCTAAAAGTAAAGAGAGATTTTTATTATTTTCTTCATCTGTTTCACAATCTCGTACTATAGTGGATTCGGTATCTTTCGCAGCTGCAATTGATATATCAAGTAGAGATGTCAAAAGTGTTTGTTGCTCGGCTAGCATATGACTAAGTTGATACATTTCTCCTTCAAGGTAAGAAATTTCTTTGGCTGTTTCAATGAATTGAGTATAATTTTTATAAACATTTTTCTTTAATAAACCATTCGTTTCGTCAGCTAAAGCTTTTATTCGTTCTTTTTCGCTTAAGAGATCTTTAACACCATTGCAGTCGATAATTTTTTTCCTAACATAGTCTTGTGGATTAAAATCTGGAGATATTAACTTATTAGCCAAATTATCAGCCATATTAAAATATTTCTATAACAAAATAAAATACTCGAATATCGAACAAACTTTACTTTCGATGTCGTACTAGAATTTTGTAAACAAACACTGCCTATAATAACGCCTACAGTTAATTATACCGTTAATTTACAAGTCAAAGATATTTTTAAATAAAAACACTGATTCATATTCAGACATATAATAACGTCTTGAAAGGTAAATTATTTTGTTTTTTTATTCTGAAATATCAAACAAAGTATTTAATAAAATATTCAAGAAAACCCAACTTCTATTTTATATTAAATTTAAAAATTCTTCACAAGGTCACGGTCACCATTGTAACTGTTTTATTATTGTTTATTTTGATAATTTAAAATGAGCTGATGAACAATTTATGTTTTAAGTTAATAAATAATTAACTTACTTATTGTTTTATCAGCTATGTAGCACATATAAGACAATTCTAAAGTTGATCTTGAAGGACAGTTTCATTTTACGATATCATTCTTGAAGTAAATTTAGTTTCATAAATTTATTAATAGTTTCTGTTTTATTTGCTTCGTATTATCTCACATTAATTGAAAACTACATTCATATAATAAATTTTCTTTCCATATAATTATTTCATATTAATCAAGTGATATATTTTTCTGTTATTTTCAATCAGCTTAATAATATTTATGTGCTTGGTCACATTTTACTGAATTCTTCATATTTATCATAATGAAGACAGTTATGATTTAAAGAATCTTCAATTTTTAAGGGAGCACGAAATTACATTTGTAATATGTATAATTTAAAATATAAACTAAACACATTTTAAGTTTGAGTTTCTTTAAAATTTATCTATAATTTACTCAATCTTGTTTAAGGAACAAGAATAACCAAAGGCAAACAACATTTTTTACAAAGTAAGATGAAACAATAATTAAGATTTTATGCATTTGAAAAACTTTCTTAATATTTTGTCAAAGATCTCATAATTATCAATGCTGAAAGAGAAAAATTTAGCTAGAAAATTCCATCAATTTATATTTTCCAGTTCTATAAATAACTACTTAAAGATATATTTATTTAAATCCTCTTAATATATAACTCTAGTATTAAAAGTTTCATTAGAAGTCCACATTTTCAAATTAACTTAAGATACAATTTTCATTATGTTTTTTATGGTGTATATGATTGTGGGTTCTATATTTACAGTCTTCTGGATTTTCTAATGTGAGTAAAATCCTATGAGCTGTTGTGATTTTGAACAGTTCCGCATTTTCATGACAAGTTTTGTATAGTTATCTCGAACACTAAAGTTTTTTTACGTTTCGCAATATTCACAGTTTTCAAATCCTGATTGCACTTATATTTTAAACATTGAAACCTGAGCTCTTTTAAACTTCAAATATCAAAATTTTGAATATTTTGTTGTAATTACTACACAAATATTACAACAATGATAACTAGAATATAATTTCACAAAGATTATATATATATATATATATATATATATATATATATATATATATATAT
>JAPDSC010076983.1:0-13963 GCA_026290005.1 Latrodectus geometricus | reverse complement strand
TGGCCCAATTTATTTTTATTGTTATGAACTAAAGTGTTAATTTTAAATTTTAATAGGATTTTTGTATGCATTTATAAATGAAAAATCACCAACAATAGGCATGAAAACTGAAATTTTTGGGCCCTATTGAAAGAAATATTTCGAATAGAATGTCATTTTCATTAGTTTTAAACTATTGAAGAAAAAAGAATAGTAATACTCACATTGTGATTTGTGTGTGTGATCACTGTTGTCTTAGATATAGGATTTGAATTGTTCTGTTTAATGCTTCCTCATTTAGATTTATATGAACCTTTTCATAGTTATAATCAATCAAAATTCATTGATTTGTAAGTAGAATATCACAACTTTCATGAAGGCTACTAAATTTTTAAAATTCGAATAACTATAGAAATGATCCTATGGTTGTGTATTGTGTAGTGTATCCGGAATAAATACTCGATTTGATAATATGATAAATTTACAAAATGTAATACCTATTTTAAATTGCAAAAGGAAACTTTATAAGATATAATTTTTTTAATACCCTGAAGGTAAAAAAATAAATGAATAAAAATATCTAAAATTATTTATGTCATTTATTGCATCAATGGAACACGCCTTCAAGAAATAAAAACAATTCGCTTATTCATTTGAATATCCCATTAATTTAAATTAATATCACCACTAGGATATGAATTCCATTCAATCCAAATGCTGAACTAAATATTTGCTTCTAATATCACTCATTACAGAGCTACTATCACTTACATTACTGATGTACTTTGGAATAAGAAGGCTGTTTGTTGTATTAAAAAGACGCCTGATATGCAATTAAAATTACGTGAGACAATACCATCCTTCTTTTTCTTATAAAGAAAATAATTCTTTCCTTGATTTGTTGGATTTCCCCAGACTTTATCTACTGATTCAGCTTTATTTCTCTTTGATTTACGTCATGACATCCACATTCGGTATTTTAGGAATCTACTGAGTCATTGACGATATTTGAAAGAGAAATATCTTATCACTTTACTATTCCACCTTGTAGAGAATTATTCGATTCTGTTGGATTCATTCAAAGAACGAATATATTGTAGGTAAGTGTTATGTTATGCACATAATACTAATAACTCTTGACAATATAGCATGCTCACTTGAAATTACAAAATATATAATTCATGGACAAATTTTCATTGGATCAGTATTCACTTTTTTAGGGACTTTATAATTTTTAAGTATTAATGATGAGCTTAAATGTTCACCAAATATAAATCAGTTTTAAACCAAACCATTAACTTATGCGATTTGACCTAAGTTATCTTTATAAAATCTGTTTTTGCACACACAAGGCAATATTATATTTTATATTAGATTTTGAAATGTAGAAAATGTCCTCTTCCAAGATGGATTTCAAACGCAAGAAATGTTGAAATAAAAATCGAAGTATAAGTTCTTCAGTAGACGGTACAATAATTTAATGAGATAATGAGAAAAAATTAGAATGAAAGAAACACTTTAATTATACTTTGCCCTTAGATTGAAAGTTGTTTTCGGGTGAATATTCACCGAAGCATAAACTACCATATTTAAACGTATAATAAGCAATTATACGTGTGGAATCATATTAAATGAGAATGAAGTATAGTCAGTATTTTTGCACACATATGTGTATTTGATTTAAAAAAAAAATACTTTATTTATTGTAAATTTATTAGTTAACTTTTTTCTTAAAAAAAATTAGCAGCGAATTGAAATTAGTTGCGCTGAATTATATCGAATGCGCAATCTCTAATAATAATACCATCATGCGCCATGTGTCGTTTTCGTGCAGACTGACTTCTTCCTGAGCGGGGTGATTTCTGAGTCATTTCATAAATGCGGTCAACCAAGCTCATCATTTCATTTAAAGGTCATTCCTACATTCTGCACCACCCTTTTTGTTCTCTTGCAAGGGGGTGCGGTCGATTTCCACGGACAATTCAGATGTGTCTCATTTCTTTCTTTGTAATACCATACTCATTACATCATTTGGATAGTGCTTTCCTCTTAGAATTAAGATAAATTAAAATAAAGTGGTAAAAAAATTGTATCAAAAATCTTCCTGTTGAGTATTTGACATTATGTATTTATATTTATATGCTTGTATTTGTTTATACTTTATTTGTATAATGAATAGGTTTTTTTAAGCTAAATACTAAATAAGTGTTAAATGGAACTAAATTATTTTGAAATCCAAATAATTTTCCAAGTTCTTCATTTAAAAATGATACATAACAAACAACGTTTATTTAGTATTAAAAGTTTTTAAATGGCTAAAATCAAAAGGAAAAAAAAAATGTTTTTAATAGAAAACAAATCTGAATTTCTGCTCGTAAGGAAAGTATATGTATATATTAAAAAATATTAATGAAACGTAAAATCGAATCAAGTTATTTTTTCCGAGGTGGAAAATATAACTTACCATAAAATAATTTTTCAGACCAAATTTTTATGTATATTAATAAAGGATTCTAAAAAATTGAAAACTTAATTCTGAAAATTTTTGAGAAAATGTAGACATTGCCTCATAAGGTGGGAGCTAATACGAACAAAATTTTTGATGGAGGAGTTTCTGATCTTATGGTCACATGAAGTGTCAATTCATATGAAGTAATATTGGGATATAACGAAAGTTTCCCTGTTAATATCGTCTGCTCAAACAGTTTAAGTTGGGGTGTTTGGTTTTATTTTGTCGGACGAAATTTGGTATTCGAAAGGAGATTTGCGCTGCATTAAGTTCAAGGTTTTTGACGCTTGCAGATTAGAATCATCATTTACTTCCAGTTCTGTTACAAAATGTCAGCTACCGAATATCCCCAAATCATGAACGACTATTGTATGGTATGATTTTGTGAATGTTTGTTACCAAAAGTTTAAAAAACAGGAACTATGACATTCAAGAAGATGTGAGCTCTGACCGGACTACTGTGTTGATCAGGTCTGCCTACGAGAATTTGTGGAAGAAAATTCCACAATTCACTCGAGAATACTAAGCAGTTAGACATCAGTGCTATGTTTATTAGTCGTGCTATGCATGGCATGAACTGGACGTACAAGTTCCATCACTGGGTGATGCAATCAGATAAGGACAGACGTGTTTTGGCTCGCACTAATTTGCTTGAATATCAACACTAGGATAAAATTGTAGACTAGATCGTTGTTTTAAATGATAAGTGGATTTACTTCAACAAAACAAAGAGAAAGAGGACTCGGTCTGCTCTTGGAGAGCTTGTGGGTAGTGTCACAAATCTCGATTCGACTCACCAAAATTCCTGCTTTGTGTCTGGTGGGAGAATGGCTATGATATTATCCACAAATTTGTAAAAAGGTAAAGCCATCGACAGTAAAGGTGTACAGCGAGATGCAAGTCTGTGTTGAAGCTGCTATCAAATCCAAAAGTCTAACTGAGTATCGGAGCAAGAAAGTACTGTTCCACAAAATAATGCAAGACCACGTGTGTCTATATTCACCATCTGGACTCTATACTGACTCCAATGGAATATTTTTCAACATCAACCATATAGCTGCAACATCACTCTTTCGGACTTCTACCCTCTATCACACCTGCAGTTACATCCTGCTGGTGCTATCTTCGATTCCGCACAGGACGTCAGTAGTGAGGTTGATATGTTTTTGGACTCGTGACCACTAAGTGTCAGGGACGAACACTTTGAAAAACTGCAGAAACGTTTGCAGAAAAATCATAGAGTTTGGTGGAGACTCGCATTAAAGGTACTGTTTTCATGATTTTTTTCTAACTTAATTATTAAGAACTTTATTGGTGGAAAATTTTCTTTTCAGCCCAATATATTCATTGTCTTTTTAAAAAGAGCTAATGAATTTATTACTTCATGTGAAAGTTTTAGGTAAAAGAATGCATAATATGTGGGTACTTTTTTTTATTTCTTTGGAAGTACATAAATTTTATGGAATGGAGATCTTAAGATTCTGACAAATCTAGCTAGATATTTATAAGAAAGCATTTTATATATTAATTAGAATAAAATATTAAATTTACTTAAAACGTTGTATAATAAACTGGGAGTTAAAAGATGTTTAAATTTCATTATAAACATGAATTAGAAATAAAGGACATTTTAAATGAAAAACTACTAATTTTTTTATTTGATTGTAAATAAAATTATTCTTATCATATATTGAAATGAAGATTTAAAAATGAATTAAATGAAACACTTTGGTTAAAAAAATGTGTATTAATAGAAAAGACAATAAAATTCTTAAATTGAATATGTGCCAAGATTCGGGTAATGTCCTATTTCTGTTTGAAATATTTTATTTAGTTTTCTTAAGTATAGAATTTATTAAAATGTTACTTTCATGTGGTTTCAGCACTCATAATTTTATGTACATCTTTATGTATAATTACAATTGGAAACTTATCTCTTTGTTTATTCTATCAAAAAACCATATACAAAGATATACATACGAAATACACGTGAAATCACTAAATCATTAAAGCAAAAATATTTTGTTATGGATATACATTCTGTAAAACTTAGAGATTCAAAGAATAAGATGAGTACAAGAACAGTTTTTTTTTTTACCAGGCAAGAAAATCAATAGAAGTAAATAAAAAGATAAATAAAAGTTCCGTATTGGAACTTTTACAAAAATATTTATTAAAACTGTATTAGTTGCTTTTATTCCTTTGAAATTTCTGAACTTTTCTTAATATTATATTCTGTGAAATGATTCCTTGACTTTGCGTAAATGAATGTTAAAAATTCCAATGAATAAGCAGAAATGTAAAGGTTGTTTCTTACGCTATTTCATGAAAGTATTTGAAGATAAAATTTATGTGTGTTGACTCATCGTTTCCCTCATTAATAGTCAAACATTCATTCAATAAATGAGAAATGTGTTCAAAAAAATTAGTATTTGAATTTTTTAAAATTTATTTTTCTTAAATTTTGAATTGTGTGTTCTTAATTGAATATGAAAATAATATCCATAGCTAATGGTGCTACAAAACATCTGATTGACACATTGCTAATATCAATGTTGTATATGACGTTTTGGGCATTTTTAGTAAAACATTTTGTGACAAATTATATAAGTCCTGATAATAAAAAAGTACCGTTAATTTTGATTTTTCTTCCCTTTCTTCTGAATCAGAAAAATAATTAAATTGTGGTTTATGATCATTTTATACTTTATTTTGCGCTCAGATATTTCATCTTTATACCCAGCTTTTATAGGAAATAACATTGTAATTAGGTAAAGTTCATTGTAAAGTATTATTAATGGATTTAATTTTGAAGTATAAAACCAGGAGAAAACTCTGAATTTCCATTGTGCTTAACAGTTGAGAGATCATTTTACCTTAAGCACAAGAAATTGAGACATACGGAACCTATTTACGTAGGATTATTATTAAAACACCATCGGAACTACCACCACTCCCGAAACAGTATTGCTTTTTCGAATAATTTTTTTTTTTTTTGATGAACATCAGATTAAAAAAAAAAAAGAAATTATCAAAATTTATCAAATAAATCTTAAATAACAAAACTTTTTCTTTGTTTGCTTCTATTTTTTTTTTTTCTTATAAAAATTCAAGCTTAAAATCACGTACATGCTGTGACCAACAGTTTTTACAACAATGTCTTTTAATTAGGAAGAACTAGTGATAACAATGGGAAGCATAATTTGTAATATTAAATATATTATTTTTACTAAGTTTAATAAAATGTCATCTATAAGCCATATAAGACAGATTGCATGTCTAGAGATAATATTTAAAATTTCTTTCAACATTCTGGGAAGGTTTATTGATTCATATGGTCCTTTATTAATAATTGATCGATGTCTTGTTTCGTGAGTAAACCTTGAATTTGTGCGTCAATGATTTATTTATCAAATAGTTTATCTCAGTGAATCTGTCACGAATATTTACACCTGATGTAGAAGAAGTGCATCTTAATCACAAGGTAGATGATGAAAAAATAAACTGAAACATAATTTTAAAAAATTTTTAATTATGCTTAAAGTATAGTATATGTTAAAAAAAGTCGAAAAATATCTTATTTGAGTATTCGTATACCTCTTTTAATTAAATAATTATATGAAGAATATGATCATTATTAATTCATAAATTTAACGGAAAGTTGAAATAAGCTTTTATATGTATTCTGAAATTTAAAAATTGTCATCTATTTCTCAGCTAAATTCTTACATTTTCTCATCACCCCCTTCGAATTGCGAGAAGATGTTTTTGACTATATTATGATAATTGTTACTAAATATAGGTCGATGTCATGTTTATTGGTTCTAAATTTCATCCGATTGTGTTTTGACTGTGTTGAGATGGTAACTGAACGGCTATTAAATTAACAGCTCATTGTTCGTCTCTCAATTAGAGTGTCTATGTCTTGTATTGTCTTGGAATCTGCTCTAAAGTATAAATCGTGATTCATTAAGTCTACATAGAGAGAGGAAAAAAATGATGATAGAAGTACAAATAAATAAATTAAACCATATTTCGAAAGTCTTTCAGGGTCGCAACCATCACAGCGTTTCCTTCATTCTTTTTGCAAGTCCAGTGCAATACTAATTCTGAAACCATAACTATTTTTCCAAAGTTACTAAGAATATATAAAGGAGTGTAAAGAACATGTATTCGTTGACCGATAGCTTTCGTATTACCTTTTATATTTTCGAAACTTGATGCCGAACTAGCAGCTAAATGATTAAGGCTCAGCCTTTACTCATTAATGCATTTGATTCTCGTTTTAGGCATGATTGTCGATATTCGATTTTAAAATCGTGGATTCTGATCCAATTAGTCCTCGTATAGGGAACTGGTCTTGAAATGACCAACAAGTCAAACCAGTGAACTTGCATATATGATTATAAACTCAGAAACTTGATGTCAAGTTTATGGATATTTAATTATATTGTATAAGTATAAAATTCGGTGGTTTGTGGTAAAACAGTAATATACTCTATTATATTTTATGTATAACTGTAAATAGAAAATTTTATAATAATCTCATTTTAATATTTCACACACACATTCTTTTTCACTTATATTTTTTTCTAAAAACCAAGAGAATACAAAGCAATTCCTATTTGAAGCCAAAATAAATACTATTGCTCTAAACTTGCTGTGGTTGTTTCTTATCGCTATCATCACACACGACGATCGTCAATAGGTCCCTGTCTTCTTAAGAGAGCTACATGTGTAATTCTATCATTTTCACTCTCATATTGTAATTGAAAGCTTGGCACATAAAGTTTTTGGCAGGAAATGTTAAATTACGCAGTTTCCTGTTGATGTTATCGATCTTGTTCTAGTTTTAGAAATTAGAACACAGTAATAGAGAAATATTTGAGATGAAAGCAGCGATTCGAAAGCACAATGCGGTGTTTAATGATGTCTCTTTTAAGCACTTCTGATTCGAAGGCAAGGTCAAGAAATATATTTACGAGTTCTTTGAAATATTTATCTCATGAAATAGATTTTCAAGTATAATTTAAATAAGCTTTAAAAATCTACAAAGGAATATTCTGCTGTCTTCATTTTCATATTATTTAGTTTTTATTAGATTATCAGAATGAAATATATTTTGTGAACTTTTTTAATCCCTTCTGAATATCTCTCATGGAGTTGTGAGGATTTTAACAAAGAGAATGAAAATGATTTTTTTGAAGAGTTTGTTAAATCGAAAATCAGATTAATGATTATTAATGATAATTATCTAAGAAATTAATGTTTTCTTATACTATGTGAGATACAATTCTACTGTCAAATAAGTAAATATTTTTAAACTTCAGACTAACATTATTTAGCGTATTCAATGACCAAGTAAAATTAAAACTTAAACATTTAAAATTAATTAACAATTAAATTAATTAACATTTAAAAGTAACATTTTAATTTTTATTTCCGTATCTTTCTTTAAAATAATTAAAATGTTGTATAGAATTATAACTATAATCAGTACTTAATTCATAACTTCCATAAAAATTAAAACTATTTTCAGGATACGTCAAAAATGTATAAATATTTTGAACTGTTATATTATAACCTACTAAGTACAATTTCAGGGAGAAAGTAATGCAATGTATATAATAAATAAAGTGATGTAGTTTGTTTCCAAAGGAACGTATTGGGTCTTTCTGTTTTGAAGATAATGTAACAGGCGAAAAGTACCTAACAATGTTCGTTGATTTCATATTCATTAATATTTGAACATTATAAAGTAATGACACATTTTATTTCCACTATGATGGTACACCGCAGCACTATCACCGCATGGTATGAGTATACCTACATCAAAATCTACCAGCTAGTGGATTGGACGCTGGAATCCAATCGAGTTTCTTCCATGCTCCCCAGATTTCATACCGCTGAATTTCTTATGGGGCACAGTAAAAGCGGAGGTGTACAAATGTAAGCAACATAACCTAGACATACTTTGGATTGATACCAAGCGGAATGCACAGAAATCCCGATAGACATGTTAGCACGATGTACGGAATCGCGGTGTTTCAGATCTCTATTGACGCTGAAGTCCACCATGTCTAACAGTAGTCATATTTGCGTGAGAAAGAGCATTTATGTTTCAAATTGGACTTTAAGCTTTCTATTTCCAGCAATTGAACCTTGTAGAACGGAACATAAATTAAAAAATAAAAATAAGGCGGTTCAAAATATATACACATTTTTTTGACGTTGTTTCCCCTGTATATATGAATTTATTAATAAATAACTAAAACGGAAATAGCAAGAAAGAAGTATTTTGCATGTACTTATTATGTAGTGCATTGAAAATATTATTTTCCTATGAGTATTTTATTTATAAAAAGCAGTAGCTTGGACAAAAAAACTAGATTTAAGGCATAACACTTATTTTTCATTTTTAATAATTAAAGAATTAGCTTTCAAATTTCAGAATTATTTAATCCATCTTTACGAGTTCGTAAAAGGAGTGTTAACCGTATTTTTACTGTGTTGGTTAATTAGAGTAGTTCTCGTCGATGGAAAATTTCTGTTATAAGATTCTAGTATCACAGTGCTATTACAATTTGATATTTTGGAATATGGTAGCAGTGTTTTAATATTTAAGCATAGAATTACCCTCCGAAGACTTTCATTAAGCCTCTGTATCTCCAAGCTCTGACGTCATATTAAGAAAGAAATAGTTTGCAATTAGTTAATGTATTTAGGCAATATATCACCTATGGAAAGTTTTGAATAACTCCATTAGAGCGATTTATATCGAAATGAGTAAGCTAGAATTATAGATTGAATTCTATCGCACCTAGTCAAAAATTTCTTCAGAATTATACTATATGTTGAATAAATAGTTTAATATATGTAGAATAGAACATATATTTTAACTATAAGTAGAACGAATAGTTTAATGTTCGAAAAGCTACTGTGGATTTTTGTTTTCTTTGACTTTTTATTGCATCGTAAAATTTTTTATAGTTTGTTCCCTTTCTTTCCAAATACTTATCTTCCCCGTTCGGCGGATATAGCACGTGTGCTGTTAACCGACCCTTGTTATAAATTTTCTTCCCAATTGCAAACACTTTCTGCCCAGCGTTTCTCAGAAAAGAAACCTGTTTTCAGAAGACGCAGGGGTGCGCACAGATATTTCCCCTAAATACTACTAAAGGGAGTTTATTTAGGGGACATTGGTAATATTTTAACATTCACTTCAAATTGACAAACGCAGAACTCTATCAGGGGGAACCAAACCTGTTAAGTTATCGATTTTTGGCCAATATATTTTATCTTTTTATTGAGATGTTTGACCTTTTAAAACAAATAATATTTTCAATGCACTTTTTTACAAGAAACTCCATACAGTTTTTCAAATATTTTTAACAATAAGAACGAAGTTAACTATTATTAATTGAATATTGTCCTTGAAAACAGGATTTAGAAAATTTTTATTGTTGAAATCGTGTTTATACTTTAGTTTTTCAATTTTTAGCAGAAAGTATGACTAGTGTAGTCTTTTCATTCTCATGCGTCAATATTATGAAAAGTTGAACAAAATTATATAGCGCAATAAAGATATAACTTATCCAATACAATATAGTATGAATCTTAAAAATTTAAATTAATCAACGTTTTAATAAAATTCCATAGTAATTCTTTGTTGTCAAAGAAGAAGTTCTTAATATTTAGATTTGTTTTAAAAGAGAACGCTAAAGTGTTCAAGGAAAAAATATTTTTATTATTTAAATCGAAACGGAGGTATAAGATGTACTTTTAATTTCTTGTGAATAAGTTATTTCCGTTAAATAAAAAAATTCAACTTAATTATATGAATTTAATAACACTTGTCAATAGTTCATCATTCTTAAATGTAATAAATCTAAGCGATTTGCTATTGATTTATTTTGTATCTATAAAAGCATAACTACACTCAGTTAGTTTTGAAAATATCTGGTTTTAATTTAGAATTTTTTTTTATCATAAAACTAGCTTAGATACTTTATGTGTTTTCAAATTTTATTTTTAAATAAATAAGAATAGTACGAAAATAAAATTATTTTACAATTTTTTTTATTTTTTATTTTAGGTTAAAAGTATAAAACATTTATCTGAAAGTTTTAAATTACATCAAACATGTAGTTTAATAACAACAAAATAAATTAAAGGTTCCAGACATTGGACTCGTCTTTAAAAAAAAAAAAACACAAAATCATTTCATAGTATTTATTCATCAAAAACAATGCCCTACGAATTGGAAATACTTTTTCCTTCCTAAACATGTGCGCCGTGAAAGAAATTATGGCACCCGTTTCGAATTTTATGTAGTCTCTTGGCGAATTATTTTGGCGACAAGTTTAGCTTTGCAACCCTATGAAAGTTGCAGATGGGGAATCGCGATTGAATCTTGTTTCAGAGAAAAAGTTAGTACTAGCAAACTTCGCTTAGTTGAAGAAAGAGAAAGTTGTGGGAAACTTGTTAATGATTTGCCGGCAGCATGACGCATTGAAACGGCGCAAGGTGTTTTTCCTAGTTTTATTTAATAATTAGTACAAGACAATAAGTACTTTTTCTTGTTGAAAACATCCGAAATTTACTCAGAGTGTTTTAATATTTGGATGTTAGACAGGATGTGATTGATATTTTTGGATTTTCACCATACGTTTTAGAATATTACGAAAATAGTAAGTTAGAATTTTAAAGTTTTCAGAATACTTAGCAATTTTTGTGTAAATAATACCATCTTTTTCATTATTTTTGTACAAATAATACCATCTTTCGGTTTAAGAAGGAATAGGATTAGTTTCAGTGAAATGGATCACATTTCTCTAATGTTATTTACCTTAAGATATTAATGACGTTTTCATTATATTATATTCTATTGTAATAAGTTATAATTATGATTAATCACGTTTTATAAGGATGAAATTTGCTGTCACTTTTTTTTTTGTAAAATTCTGTTTTTCATAAAATATAATAAAAGTTCTAAAATACTATTATTTGCTTTAAAAAATTAATATGGAAGTATAATGGAAGTTGTATTAATGTTTTAACGAAATTATATTTGCTCAATTAATTTTTGTTACATTATATAAAATATTATTTCAGTGCAGTTTATTTACTTTTTAGTTTCTTTTCTTTTAATCAGCATATGTGATTGTCTTACACGCTTATCTAATATGTAAATTATAAGTGGAAAATAGCAAATTTCAAACTTTGATGGAATTTTTTGCTTATCTTTTGTAATAAATAACGATAGTAAATAAAACTAATTTCCTATTCATTGATAAATTATATAATATTTTTGTCTTATTTCGTGTGATTTTCTGATTTTCAGATAATAGATTTGTAAATTACAAAGCAAATATATTTCTCAATGCTTAAATTTCCGGTTTTATTATATATAAATGTTGTCAAACAAAAACATTTAGTACTTAATCAACTGAAAACATCCGGTTTGATAAAAAATTTTGCAATCGATTTATGTTAATAATTATTTTCTTGGTAGACTCTCTAATTATAAGTCATCAGTTACCAGAATATATTTGCAAAAATAATCGAGTGAATTTAGTTTTTGTTCAAATTAAATTTTTTTAATATCGGTGACTTAATTATGTTTGTTTTTATTTGTTTGAAATTATTTAAATCTTGAGTGTTTAATATGTGATATTTCCTAACTCATTATAATCATAAGCATATCAGTAAGATTTAGCTATTTGACCATCTAAACGATTTATTTATTGTTTCCGATTTATTTAACGATTCTATTATAAATGATTTATTTGTTATTATGTTGTTGAATGAATCGTTTTTACGACGGAAAGTCACAAGTATTTACCTCGTCAGATGTACTTGCAGAAATAAGAAGTACAACATCCATCCATTTATCGCTGATCAACGGGAATTGGATTCGAAGTGTTCTGTCACTTGGGCAGTTGAATATTTCATGCTCTGGTCTTCATTTTAGTGGTTCATCTGAAGATGTTAGCAGTGATTCGAAACTTAACTGCACTTTAAACTGCAGATCCCTTTCGAATAAGCCCTAATGCTTGAAATATGATAGTAAAGGACAACCAAACTATCACCAAATCTGTAAACACACAGATTTGTCAATGCTTTTCCTTTATTTTTAAATGCAAATATTGTTTTGATAATAATTAATCTCGTTGTTTGTTATGAAATCTTTTATAATTTATGCACCATTTGTAAAATTTTTAACAATATCTTCTAGTCTTCGGGAGTTATATAGAAAATGTGAATCATTACGTACGAAATTACATCTCACCACTTACCGCACCCCTAAAAAAACTACTTAAAATTACACCAATGTTGCCTTTGTTTCGACGACGTGTTTGTGGTTATAGATAAGTAATTAATTAGAAATAGCAAAGATTGAGGAAAACCACAATTGCAATTTCCATAAATTTATTTAGGAATGCCTTTTCTCTCTAAATAGAATAATTAATGTATTGCAAGCTTCTGTTTCATTTAAGATTGTACCTTTATTTTGTATGGAGAATCATTTTTAACTGTATTTAAAACCCACGCATATTTAAAATAAGAAACCTGCTCTTTAATGTGCATTATGAATAAATTATTCCAAAATTGGTAACATGTGCACATAATGCACATAATTAGTGAAACAATCATTATACATCTTTCTCTTCAACCGAGGTGCTAATGATTATCACTTCAACAACTTGTTGGCTCGACTCCCAACTCGGAGATGAATGTTTGTTGCAATTTAAAACACTTAATTTTCATTTATATTTTTAATAGCTAGTTTTTGTTAATTAAATCGGGTATGTATGACACAAATTTGTATCGACAAAGACTTTTATTTTTGTCCTGCAAAATGAAAATATTATTAGGTTATTTACAAAAGTATTTCTTACAATTTTGCAAAATTGTTTAAATAAGTTGGAAAGCTGAATGGTTACATTCTGGTCTTCAGTTCAACAGTTCATAGGTTCGATAGCATCTCTGGTGCGTATGTTTATAGTAATTCACATGCAAAAAGTAACTATTTAAGTGACCGGTAAGGCACATAAATTTATTATTATTAGTATAAAAGTGTTTTTAGACATTGATGCTCTCTTTAAAATTTTGATTTGAAAAAACTTGAGCGTTGCCTAATTATAGTTAAGAATAAATAAATTTTTGTAAAAAATTCTTTATTGTTTTCAATTCTTGCAAGTTTAAAATCATAAAAGATAAAAAAGCGAATTTTAAAAGTTTTTTTTAAATATTCTTGTATATAGGTAAGTGAATATTATATGTTTTATTTCTCTTATGAATATTTATAAAGTAATAGTGCGTGATCACTTAAATTATAGTAATATACACATTAATCTTTTATCTTATATGATTTCTTCTAATTTCTTATGAAATCTAAATTTCGTGTACAGAATAAAATTGCATTGTAAGGAAGTCATTTAGCTTTCTTGTGTTACGAAAATTTTAAAACGA